>CM031237.1:187395343-187475343 GCA_018340775.1 Taxus wallichiana var. yunnanensis | reverse complement strand
GGCTGCAAACAAGAAACAAAGTTTTTGTATTCGGGTTCATTATACATGATTGTCAAATTATGGAAGATGTTAGATCTCAAATGTGTGGAATCCATTTAAGATGTTGTACACGACGCCCTGAATTTTAGTGTTGTTGGGTATAGAAGTTTGGTTTCCATCATCTTCATCAATTATTCAATTAAAGTATAAAGGAAGCTCATGGCCACCAAATACTATGTTATCACATTCCTCTCGTCTACGGTGGCAAAGATTTATGACTTTTAATCAAATATAGTTGTTTGCACTTTTGTTTTTTTCTGTAATTACTTGGCATTACAATTGAAAAGGGGGCTACCAATTGTTGTAAGGATCACACATTGTTGATGGGTTTCAAAGCAAGAACCTATTGTATTTTCCTCATTTTCAATTTGCCTTGTGGTGTTCGTTGATGGACAATGCCATCGAGACTCTTGATGACGTAAACTTTAATTAATACCCGATCTTTGGAGATAAACCCTAATCAAAATTATGTATGAAATTACTACCTTGGGATGCTAAATCCATTATACATGTACCTGTCTCTAAAATGTCTCATGAGCCATGCAAGTTAATTCCCCTTATATATACATGTGTTCTACAAACTCTTGAAAACACACTAGACAAGATTGCAAACACTAACTATTGACATTAGTAATATTGTAGGACTACTCTTTTCTTTTAGTTAGATTCAAATGACATTACCTTGAAGACTTGCACTTCTTTTTCCCTTATTCCCTCAAACAATTGACAAAAATAACATGTGATTCCAAGAAATAATAGTTTCGTGTTGGTTTTCATTTGAGTTTTTAGCACCCTTTCACTTATCCTCCTTGAAACCCCTTATTTATCTCCCCTCTTTATCTCCCTCCTTTTCACTCCCTCCAAATTTACTTCTTCCAACATCTTCTTCGGTGTTTCCATCATACATTTCATGTACGATTGCTAGTATTTTAGACACTTATGGCTCCAAAAAACATGAATTATTTCAATTCGATATAGACATCGATGTAGATTTACAAGATTAACATAAAGGGTCAATAATGGCTTCAAATAACACATGAATTTAATATTGTGTCAAACCTTTAACATGCTATCTTCATTTTTCATATATATCTACTGATCACACATGACTACATTTACGAAAAACTCTTGTTTTGTCTCCATTATGCTTTGGTGTATGTAAAATAATTGTTTCACAAACCAAACCTCTAAAAACGTAATTTTTAAAGCTTTTGTTCAAAATTTATACAAATACAATTTTCATCCCCTTCTCGCAAAACATCTTCTTTGGCAATATTTGCCATTTCATGGCCTTGTTAAAGTGGGATGATTTTATATATGCCGTGGAATGTTAAAAAATAATAGTAAAGTGAGATTTAATTTCATAAAGTAAGGTTGTTAAACATATATGTGGCTTTTTTAAATATATAAGGGAAGGCTTTTAAATATACATGTTAGGTCTTATTAAGATCTAATTATAATTAATTTAAGGTGTTTTTTTAGATCTTAGTTTTAATTAGGATCTAATTTAATAAAAATTAAATTACTTTAAATTAATCTCTTTTAAGAGCTTGAATATTAAATTAGTCATCTAATTTTGTTTTTAGCTCTTTAGTTATTTTAGATTAGTAGTTAAATTTATCGCCTAAATTAATTGTTTTTAAGAGTACTTTTTACGCCTTTTAAAATAGATTTATTGACGTTTTCAAAAGTACTTTTTCAGCATTATTAGACATTTTTGCTACTAATTTTTTTGTTGAGTGTGTAACATCCCCTTTAGCATTCTTTCGCCTTTTGGGAGCCTCTATTGCATCCTAGAAACCTTTTGGACTCTTTTGAGCCCCTTTTTTGCATTGTAATAGTTTTTTTGCTTACGGGTTAGTGAGCGCTTGCCACAACCTTGCGGCAAGAGAGCTTCCTTCCCTTCTTGCTTGCTTTTTGTGCTTGTTCACTTGTTTTGTTGCGCACGATTGAGCATATTGTGGTCTTCATGCTTGTGCGATATTTCGCTAATTACAAGCTAAGTGACTAATCGTCTCACATTGCACGAACACTTGGGTGTAATCAACACACTACTTATAAAGTGTCACAATCGGGGGTGTTCATTTTGTGTGGTTCCTTGTTTTTCATTTTTTTCTTTGCTCACTTTTATTTGCTATGGATCATAATTTTGTTCCTTTTCTTACCCCATTTAACTATCATGAATGGAAAGATGCCATGTCTCTTGCCTTGAGAAAACAAAAACTATTTCAGATAACTATGGGATTGCAAACTAAACCTAAAGAAGACGCAGAGAAAGAAAAGTGGTTTGACAAATGTGATCAAGCCTGTGGAATGTTGTGTCTTTTTTATCACTAGAACTACACTTTCATATAAATTTTGCCAAATCTCCCAAGGAAGTATGGGATGCCTTAGATAATTTTTTTGGGAAACAAGATGAAATGAAAGGGCATGAAATAGAAAATGAGTTGATTAGTCTCAGCCCTAGCAGTTTTGACACTCTCCAAGACTTTTTCACTAAACTCAAATCTCTTATATTGTAACTGAAAAATTGTGGAATTGATAAGAAGGACTCACAACTCATACTTTTCATCCTTGTAAAACTTGGTCCAGACTATTCAGTTTTCATCTCTACCTTCCATGCTACAAAAATAGAACTTGGTGCAAGTTGGACTATGCCCTCCTTTGATGAATTTGTTGTTGATTTGACTAGAGAACAAGATAACCTAATTCGATGGGTACTATTAGATCCACAAAATCCCATGCTCTCATTGTTGGTCATGAAAAACCTAGGGTTTCAAAAGAGAAAAAGCGAACAATAAGGATCATGAGATTAAAAGGACCAATCCACCACAAAATCAAACTTTTCCACTTCCTCTTCTAGTTCTAAAAATCCTAAATAATGATTCAAATGTGGGTACTGCAGTGGTAGACATGAAGAATAAAAATGTTTGAAGAAGAAGATTGACCTCCTCACGAGTCTTTTGAGAAGAAAACATAGGAGTTCCCGATTCTCTCAAGCCATCTTCATCATCAACTCATGAAAGTTCTAAGGAAAAGACAATGGAAAGGGGAAAGTAAAAGAAAAAGAAAAAGAAAAAGAATCAACTAAGGAAAGAACAAAAGTAAGAGCTTTAGTTGCAATTGTGTCTCCTATGCCTACATGGGTGATTGATTCAGGTGCCTCTCATCATATGGCCTCATCTAACATTGAGTTTTCTTCTTTAGAACCATGTGATATGTCTTCTATTTGGCTTGGTGACAACACTTCTACACTAGTTTTTAGGAGAGGGTATGTTGAAGTGAATGGTGGCACTTTCAACAATGTGCTTAGTGTTCCATCACTTTTAACTAATCTCATTTCAATATATCAAATCACTCACCTTAGTCAGGGCATGGGCATGCAAGTTGAGTTCACTCCAGATTTTGTTTATGTTAGAGAGCTTCTCAGTGACAGTGATTTGTAGACACCAAATTTGGGTCACATTCCTCTTGGTCCCCTTTTGAATAACCAACTTAAACACATTCACCTAACCATGACTCTTATACCCCACATTAATATTAATTTAATTATTTACAATTAAATTAATACCCATCCTCACCGCATCATTTATTTAATTACTTTAATTAAATGGATGGACACCTCACCTAGACACCTCACCATAAACCTATTCATAACATGTTTCCATAAATGAATAAGACTTGGTTCAACCCTAAAAATCAAGGCCTATTATTCCTCTAACCACCTTCCCGCTCATAAAAACATAACGTCCATTCTGATCCATGAATAAATGGACATACCTAGCCCAAATGATTGCAAGATCTATCATTTTTAGTAAACCAAGGGAATCTCACCTTAACCGATGCCGATCATCTCAAAACCAACGCCGGTCAACCAGGAACCGTCAAGCGGTTACCATTTATTCACTTTGTGAAAACCTTGTTTTTGGGTTGGCACATTTTGAGATCGAAGAGAAGAGAAGAGAGTTGCATGTAAGTAGAACTAGAGTCTTTTCGCACCTACATACATCCATAGCTTGATGCAGGGATAGATCTAGAGGTATTACACTCACAGTAACATTCCAGGAAGCACAACTGCAGCATCAAGCTCCATCCCACCAATCAATCATCACCACCACATAGCCATTGGACTTGCACCACCAGTAAGTACATTTATCACCTGTGTTATTTTAGCCTTGTCCTATTTTAAAGGTTTTTGTCACCTTTGTTGTCATTTCCTACTTGCATTCCCTTTCCCCATTATTCCTCTTTTTGTAAACCCAACCATTCCTCCACCTATACCCAACCTCTACATATTTATGAGTGTTCCTAAGATCCCCATATGCCTCATTGTGCCCTATGTCATCCATGCATGACCTCATCTCAAACCCCACTAATGAATCTTATTGAGTCTTATCGGCCTGCTCTCTACCGACGCCACTACCCATAATCGTTGTCAGTTCTACCTAACCGTGATCGGTCATACCTCGACTGACGCCAATCTCTCGTGTCTACCAACGCTATGTAAACTGAAACCACCTATCTACCAAAACAACCCAAACACCTTATGCAACCCTACTAAGACCTTGTGCAGTGACCTACAAACCACACGACCAACCTGTGAACCTAACCCAAATACCTTGACTGAATAATTTTTAGTATTTAATTGGATCGACGTGGATAATGATATGAGGTACCCAAATCAGAATACTAGCACTAGATTCATTAATGTACGCATTTCCGTTACTTCATAATTTGTTTTATAAAACAGTGGGTTGACATCCTTCTAGGAAGTATCACACTTCCCGGATTTAGTATATGCTTAGGCGACCCAATCTGTCATATATTATTTAACTTTTCTTTGGTGGTCTTGTTTTCTATTTCAGGTAGTTCCTCCCATCGAAAAGGAAGTTCTCACATTTAGCATCGGATCGAGAAGTTAGAATGCACGCATCAACCTCCAAACTAACACAATAGGTATTCCTCCTCAACCCATAACATTATTTGTTTCATCACATTCTAAAATGTAAAGAATTCGGTGAAACATTTTGGCACACCCGATGGGACCCATTCGGGGTTCCTTGCATTTTCTTCATTCCTAGGTAAAATTATGTGTTTGTTTCCCTTCAAAAAGCTTACACATTAATTTTTCTTCTCTGGAATCATTCTTCCTCTCTTTATTGTCTAAAAACAATTGTGTTTTTGGTGTTTTAAAAGGAACACATTCTTCTTTATTTTTGCATTGCATTAGTGAAAGAGCACGTTCCTACCTATTCACCATTTACTTCATCAAATGTAATTTGTCAATTTGGGCTTAAAATTAGTTGCATTTCATCCTTGTATGCTGCATTTAGCTCACATTAAAATGAGGTCAACCTATATGCTGGAAGTCATGCCCAACTGATGGTTGACACAAAGAACCGTAGAGAGCACTCTCTTTCTTCTTCTACCAAGTTGCACAAAATATGAATATATACATTTTCTTAAACAACATCTTACTTGAGAATGCTCACCGATCACACAATCGGAGGATTAGCGGTACTTCCTAGCTGGTTATCTCTGTCCAATCACCTATCGAGAGCACCCCCACCATAACATAACCCGAAACCTCACCTTTTAGATATCCTTCTCCGTAGGACGCCTTCCCAACCAAAAATTCTATTCTCGAATTCACATAGTCGGTCTAAATAGCATAAGATAAAAAAATATAAGAAAATCACTCTTAGGATCGTGTTTTTCTTATTTTTTCTTCTTGACTTGTGTTTTGAGGTGTGAGACTACGAATCTATAGTATTGTTCTTCTTTACACATTCCACCATCGTAGTTGGAGTATTCTAACTTTTTCTGAGTGTGTCAAGACCCCATATTTCATTCTCAGATTCCTAAGTTTGACTCTTCACTTGATTTAAATTCACAAAATCTAGTTTCTTCATTTCTCTCTCATTTCATAGTAACCGGTGTTGGTCCAATGACCATCATCGGTTCACATCCGACCGTCGTCGGTTACACCTAACGGTGTCGACTTCTAGATTTCTAGTTATTTTTCTGGAATAGCCTTCATCACTCCTTCTGTTATGTGTTTGGCCTTCAAGGCATCATCGTATTCCCCCTGTTGATATTTCTATCATATACAGTTGCCCCATTACACATTCATTAGTCCTATTTCACTTACTGAAACTGGTGTTTTTCTACAGTGGCTCGGCATCAGTTTTAGAACCAACATCGATTCCCCATTAACCATCATTGGTCATCCTGACTGATGTCGGTGTCTGGTTTGGTTTTCAAAATTCAAACCTTGACCAAATTCACCCTCCCAGCCTCATTTTTCCTTTGTTCTTGCTATTTTCTGTGTCATTTACAGAATACAGTCTTTCAAGGTCAACACTTACTCACATGGTGTTGACTCGCAGCCAAACTAATGCTCTTATATTCCACGCTAATCATCATCCACTCCCACCTAGTCCTTCACCACCTTCTATCTTGTCACCCATGGATCCAACCCTACCTACCACCATTGCTACAGGTGATGAGGAGTTCACATGACTCCTCGATTAGAATCCCACAACCTTACAATTCTACCTTTCCCACTCTTCCACTCGAGATTCCTTAGGTCAATTGATATATGGAATGCCCGTATCCATCTCTCTTGCCCTTATCCCCACTTATGCATCAACCCCTACTAATTCAATGTTACCTTCACCTGCTTTACCCCTAGTTCTTTTGTAGCTAGACCCCATACCCACCATGACCGATGCATCTACAACATCAGTCTCAATTATAGTATTTGTTGTTCCTTCATTGACCACCTAGACCATAACCCCATACGTGCCCATTATCTCACATATACCAGTTGCAACACAACCACCCATGGTGTTGGTGACCCCTACTCCATTCCATAATCTTGTCCTCTCCATCCCGTAATCTCTTCCCCAATCACTACTAGAGTCACTGCAACTGCCCCACCTACATATACATATTATCAACAACCCCCTATCTCATCCGTCATTCATTTTGGATATATGCCCTCTATGTCGGTCCCCTATTCTCAACCTTCTTATTTAACATCACCATACATTGGAATGCCACCCACATCACATGTTTAGCACTAGCCCTCTTATGCCACAGGAGGTGCCCTTCTATCACAACCTACCAATGACCTCATCAAATTAATGATGGAAAGGATGCAAACACTAGAAGCATTGGTTTCGGCTCACACAATTCTCTCACCTATGAAGAAATCTATAGTGAGCCCATTCATCCATCCATTCCTATTCGCCCATACCTTGTACATTGGGAAATGCCAAAATTCAACCACTTCAATAGTAAAGAAGACCTGCAACAACATTTGCGGTCTTTCAAACATGGGTGTTACCTGATCGCCCATGATGACGCTTTACTCCTACGGACCTTCCCGATGTCCCTGATAGGACTGCATTAGACTGGTACAATGGGCTACCCAAACATTCCATCTACTCATTTAATCAAGTAGCCCAAGCCTTCTTAGACCACTTCTCAATCAACATTGTTAAGAAAGTCACCATGACTAATCTTTACTCCACACGACAATATGACGACGAGTCTATCGCTAACTTTGTCACTCGTTGGCGCAGCCTAATTAACCAGCTCACATTTCAATTACCTCAAACTAAGCTCATAGATTTGTTTACTTGGGCTTGCGCTAGACACATCTCACCAACCCTATAGGTGCAGACCTTCTGCACCTTTGATGAGGCATTCACCATGGCACGAAAATTAGAGATTCGTGCTATCGAAGAAAAGAAAATTCAGCTACGTAACAAGAACACCACATTCAAATCAAATGATGCTTCTTCATCTTTGAAACCCCAGAACAACTATTCGAAACCAAAAGGATTTGCCAATGCTATGGTTCTCAAGGCTAGACCTTCTCACCCATCAAACCAAGCCAAACCTTCTGCTAATCTCTCACCCGTCCAAACTTTCCAGTTCAGATGAGAACAATGAAAGTACACCCCAATAGGAGAACCATATTCTTCTATTTTGGAAAAGATTATTAAGGTTAGTGCCATTACCCTTCCACCTATAAAACCACACACTAGTTTTGACCCCGATTGCCCCACGCCCGCGTGGTATAAAGAACATGACTTTTACAACTATCATCGTGTCAAAGGTCATAGCGATGGTAATTGCATCACCTTCAAGAATATTGTCTAAGAAATGTTAGACAACAAAGATCTAGTCTTGGATAACCCAAATGCACCCGCTAACCAAAACCTACATATCTTAAAAAAACATTCCCTAATCATTCCCCATCTTCCAACCAAACTGGTGACACTTCAACCAATGATAACAATGTCCGTGAGGTCCACGCTATGTTCGATGACATACCAATTGCTTCCCAATTGCCCCTATTCCTTCTATAGACAAAATCTTAGCCCGAGCTCCCCTACCTACATAGGAACCTATTTCATCTACTCCTCCACCCATAGAGGAACCCCCTTCATTTTCTCCTTCATCCATGGAAGAGCCCATAATTAGCACTCTGCCTCTGGCCCCTCAAATTACCAAGCAGTCGTCAGTAGCACCTCTCCTACTCACATGGGACACATATCCACTCCGTACACCATCACAAGGAGAGTCCACCTTGTATGGCCCATCATATCCTCTACCCATAGAGGATCATATAGAAACACCATTACCTTTAGATGACCATTCTCCATCGAGAATTCTAAGATCCTGCTAAAATTCTTTCATCTCTCTTACCCACAAAGTTTAAAGCTAGCCATTTCCCTGTTTCTCAAACACATTTTACGGGGATTGCTACTTGATCCACATTGGCCCCACTTACAACAGTACCATTTTCACACTTGGCTGATCGCCTGGACTATGTTGATAGAGCCTTTCTTTGGGAATTATCTACTTCCTGCTTCAACCCAAATGCAATTGTCACTCACTGACACCTCCACAATTTATCCAAAAGTTTTTCAAGTGACTAAACCAAACACAACCATGGTTATTGGAACACCTTCCATGTCATCACCCACATCCCAAAACACACCTATACCCAAACACCTGCCTACGCCTATATCATCTTCCTTACCTAAACCCATCACTACCTTAGGGGTCGTGCCGACATCAAACCTTACTCACCCACCCATCAAATTAGATTTAGCCACATCTTCCCAAACCAACACTTAACTTAGTCTCAAGGAAGACCCAACCTCCTAGGCCTCATACACTAACCTCATCTACCACACCGTTGTCACCTTCACCTCTTCCGTCCATCCTAGGACCTCACCTCTCACTAGCCAAGCAACCTTCTTCCACCGGTAAACCGAGAACACAACATCTCACCTCCTCATCACGACCCTCTAATATACCCAAGTGATCCACACAACCCCAGTGTCACTCGTGACCTTATTACCACCCATACAACCATTGCCTTCCATAACTTCTTCATTACCCATGACACTCTCTTCCCTTCCACTCACACCTTCTACCCAACCTCTACCAACCACCTCCACCACAACTCGGTTGCCCCCATGGGTAACCCGTCCTCTTCCACCATCTACTTTTCCTTCTACATCCTGTACTCCCGTGTCACCTTTACCCAAGAAAGTGCAACCTAAAGCTAAGAATCCACTACCCTCCAATAAAGTAGTCAAACCAACCAAACCTTCCATTGCCAGCTCTTCTACCCCACCTTTACCCAAACAAATGCCCACAAGACCTAAGACCATTCCACATACTAAACTAGTGGACCAACCCATTCCCTCTTATGTAAAACCTCTTCCTTCACAATTGGTCACACATGTACCTAAACCCACACTCACCTCCCATTGCGATCCGTTAACGGGGTCCTACACTAAGATTTTAACCAATCTCTTAGAGAATTTCGTCATCACATTACCACCACTTCGACCTTACGATCCTCTTAAACCCAAACCAAAAGGGTTTGATGAGACCAAGATTTGTGCCTATCATCGTGTGCTAGGACATGATGTTGAAAATTGTAAGGCCTTGAAAACCGTTCTTATCCAACTTTGTCCTCTTGAGCATAATTTTGACGACGACAATCTTCTGGATGAGGACCCTATTCCACCTTCGCCAATCTCCCCAAATTATCTTCCATTATCTACTCAACAACCAACATCTCCAACCCCACAACTCTTTTATCCACCCCCAAAATTTGAAATTAGCATGATCAACATTGACACCCGTGCTCAAAAAGACAAAGGCAAGGAAAAGGTGACCAACCCATCAACAATCCCTGTACCCAACATACCATCGAAACCCACACACAAAGTCACCATTCGAGGTACCGCATATCCTATTTCCGATGGGGTCACACATTGCATGTAATACTAAAACAATTACACAAATCCTCTGTCAAAATATCTTTATATGACCTCATCCAAACCTCTGAGTCACATCGTCAAGCCCTCATGGAGGTCCTTCAATCTATTGAGGTTTTACCAAATGACCCCATGCCCGTAGCCTCCATTATTACCCCTCATCATGTAGCCTCTCTCACTAAGTCATCACCTTCTTCCACACCTCCACCTACTCACCAAGTAACCGCCCTCAACTTTTCGGATGAAGAGATCACCCCCTTCCAGTCCGACGACCTCGATCCCGCTCTTTTCATCTCTGTCTTTATCGATAATATACACATATGATGTGTTATGATTGATGGTGGTGCTAATATTAACATTATCTACTCCCATGCATACAAAAAAATGTGCATACCTACCAATTGCTTGCATTGTAACCTAGTTATGTTACACTCCTTCAATGATGCCATGATCTCTACTCTAGGTACCATTGTTCTCCATGTCCACGTGGGTCCCCACGCTATCCCAAAACTTTTCTATGTCCTAGAAGGGGAGTTCTAGTATAATATATTGCTTGGCTGACCTTAGATCAGTTCCATGGCTTGTGTCCCTTTGACTTTACACCACTGCCTCAAATTTGAACATGAAGGACATAATTACACCATCCTAGTTGATCCATTGCCTTTCAAGACTGTAACATGCGATACCGGCCTAATGATGTGCTCATACCAGTCAAGGCATCTGCCACTATCCCCACTTCACCTTCACCTACAAGCCTATCTACCAAGACTACCACCACCTCTCCCACATCTAACCCCCTTTATCTCTACTACCACCGCATGACCTCTACTGTGACTCACATGCTTCTCCATCATCTACTAAGTCATATATCCCCACTACCCACATATCAACTACTGACTCCTTAGAGGGTGTTTTTCAACGCCTCACTTTGGGGGAGTACCACCTATACAATATCGACATGTTCCTCACTCTGCAAGATTATGGGAACCTATGTTAGCACCCCAGTTATGACTACCACGTAGGTGAGGTTTTTCCTTATGGTCCTCCCCACCTTCGCACTAATCTAATGTATCGGGGACTTGATATTACCACTTATAAACCCAAACCTCCATCCCAAACACAACCATTTTCATCTGACTTACACTTGTTTACTAACTGCCGCTTCACTCACACTTTCCTCCACCGGTATGCGTGGAAAGGATTTGGCTTCAATTTTTATAAACAAGGCCATCATACTGTCATTTCCTGTACCACTCATAAACACAATGACCGTAGTGACATTGGATTTGATGCACCACCTCCCAAGAAGGCTCGTGTTGACCTCAATACGGAAGACACCTTCTCTACCTCATTCACCCATGTCACCATATTCACCCACGGAGTCCATAGATCCTGAATCTATTCCTCCCTAACATTATTTTAAGGCACCTAAAGATGAGCGAGCATGGCACCTAAAGATGACCAACCCTTTTACCTATATATTTCTGCCACTGACCATTCTTTAGGTGCCATGCTCGCTCATCATGATGAGTAACACTGAGAGCAAGTGATTTATTACATAAGCCATACCCTTCTGGACTACAAAACTGGATATACCCACATTGAAAAAATCTACTTAGCCTTTGTTTTCGTCACCACCAAACTCCGCCATAACCTACTTAACCACAAAACCTTTGTTAGTACTAATATTGACCCCTTACACTATATGTACGCCAAACCCTATCAACATCAATGTGCCACACGTTGGCTTATGCTTCTTGTCGAGCTCGACCTCAAATTCATTCATCAAAATTCCATCAAGGGCCAAGCTATCGGTGACCAACTAGCAAAAACACACCTCTTTTTGGGAATCAACTAACTTCGATTTCCCAGCATTTAATCCATAGCCCTTCTCCTTAGATTTAACTTGCTTACCAAATGAAACTCTTTTCGATGGCTCAAAATGTCGGTGTGGAGGTGGTGCTTAGTGTCATCCTCATTCCTCTTGATGGTGAACCTATGCCTTTGTATTTCAAACTCAATTTTTATTATACAAACAATATTTCCGAATATGAAGCACTTGTATTATGCCTCTAAGATGCTTATGCCTTAGATGTTAAGTCCATCAATATCTTTGGCGATTCCTAACTATTCATAAACCAAGTCAATGGTATATACTAGTGTCATAATGAGATACTTCAAAAGTATAAACATCACATAGATATAATTTTGACCACATTTGACCATTACGAACTTCAAACCACCCCACATTCTACCAATAAGTTTATGGATACCATGGTCAACTTGGCTTCTCGGATACCTGTTTAAACTTGCTAACTTTAAAATATTTGTCACAATAAAAGGCTGCAATCACCCTCTTATTTACCTCACGAGGTCTACTCCGTTGGAGCCATTACACTGACCCACGTGACCTTTGGTATAAGCAATGTGTAGACTATCTTTCCCTTTCTATTCTACCCACTGATCTCACTCGTAATGGACAACAAGACTTTCTTAAAAGTGTCTCTCATTATGTCATCATGGGTGGTCTTCTTTATAAGTGTAGCTTTGAATGTATTCTCTTACGATGCCTTACAAGTTCTGAAATTTCCTACACCATTGAGGAAGTTCACGATGGAATTTATGGAGGCCACTTCGGTGGTTTAGTTGTCGCAAAAACACATTCTTTGCCTTAGCTATTATTGGCCAACCCTAACCATGATTGTTGTGACTATGTCAAGCATTGTGTGAAATTCTAGTAACTAGCTAATCTCCATCACACACCTATTCATGCCTTGCAGTCACACCACGACCTTTGGCTTTTCTCTCGAAAGGGGCTTGGATCTTGTCGGTTAGATCAATCCCCATTCTTCACAATGCCACCATTGGATTATAATCGCTACTAAATATTATACTAAATGGGTAGAAGCCATCACCCTCATTTCTATAAAAGGCTGAGAAAATATGTGAATTCATCAACCATCACATCATATTGCATTGTCTTTTATTTAATAATGTGCAAGTGCACTCTAGTCTAGTGACTTGCATTCAATATTGTTATGTTGGATAACATTCAATATTGGTATTAGTAGTAATTACATGTGCATGTGAGATGGGTCTTATCATCTCGTAGTTGGTGTCTGCTAGGGTGTCATGTCTATCCATATGAGGTTGTCTAATATCTATAAATATTACAGCTCTTGCATTGTTATGTAATCTGATTTCATGATCAATAATATTTGTGAGGCTTTTGTCCCTCTTTGGTCATTGCAATCTTATTCTATTCTATCATTTGGTATCTAAGCTATACCATTATTATCATTTGGTATCGAGAGCGGGTTCTATCAAGCAAGGTTGAAGAGGAGCACTATTGGAGAGGATCCATTGGAGAAGAAGATGCATCAAAGGAGAGCCATTGAAGCATCCCGCAACCTCCATTCCTTCCAAGCATCCCTCAACTAAAATTTGACCTATCCACTTATTTGGAAGGTAAATTTTTTTTTTATTAGTCATTGGCATAGCCAATTGATCTAACATATTGGCGGAATATTTCAGATTTGGAGATCTTTAAAAAAAAAAAAAAGAGAAAGATCTTGAAAAAAATTGCAGATCTAAAAAAAAAAAAAAAAAAAAAGATTTGTGAAAAAAAAAAATCTTAAAAAAAAAAAAAAAAAAAAAAGAGAGAGATCTTGAAAAAAATTGCAGATCTAAAAAAAAAAAAAAAATCAGATCTAAAAAAAAAAAAAAAATCAGATCTGAAAGTGGAGGTGTGAAGAATTCGGGAGCAAAGGTTGAAGCAGTCCCGTCAACAAAATTCCAGCAGATAGCTCTTAGAAAAAAGGACGTAACTTTTTCATACAATGTCGGATTGATGTGCCATTTTTTTTTTGGAAAGATAAGAAGGAGGCACACAACTTTTTAGTTTACATCATCTTCAGATTCGGCCTCTACATGTGACGAAAAGTCTGTACAAGTCGGATCATTTTTTTCAAAAAAAAATCAGATCTAGCTGGTAAATTGGTAAGATCTCAAAAACTAAGATTCTGATTCTTCTGAAATTTTGTGGGTTTCAAGAAAAATATTGTATGATGCTTTGTCAAAATTTTAGAAAAACCCAGATCACGGTTTGTGAGAAAAGGTGAAAACAATATTGATTGTTTGTTTGGATCTTGGAACAAGCAGTCGGTCGTGTTCAATTCCCACTCTCTCCATATTTTTTATTAAATTATTTTTTTTGGAAAATTTGGAGAAATTAATAAATTTTGGGAGATTTCCAAATTTAGAAGCTCACCAAACACATTTAGAGCCACCTATTAAATTTAGCGGAAAAACACCTATTGGGGGTAAAAAAATATTTTTGGCCTAAATTGTGTATTTTGTGATTCTAGACCCTTTTTTGTAAAGAGGGGGACACAAAAACTTCATTTTGATGTACTTTTGGAGCATTTTGTACTAATCTTGGTGCATAAAGTGAAAAAAAAAAAAAAGTGCAAATTTTTTATTTTATGTTTGGTTCTATCACACGAGATCTTTGATCTCATAGCAGCGTTCGGTATATACGGTGCCTCTGGGAAGCGCTTACGGGTGATGCCGTCGCGACTACTACTACACTTAACGCCTAACACAACTACCTAAACGTCATCTGGGCATCGACCCTATAAAATCGACGGGGAGTAATAAGGACACAATACACACACATTTGAGCCCTCCCATCCGTTTGTGCTTGCACAAACCCCTCTCCGTACTGTCTAAGTACCACGTACTAAATTCTTTCACGTGCGTTAACACCTCTTTCCGTCTTGTGGGTATATTGAAAGGGTGATCTTCTTCCACGTCTGCCCGGGGGTATATCGGAAGGAGCGTATATAGAAAGGTTTGGTATATCGGCTTTGACGGTATATTGAGAGGGAGACCATAAACACAGGTGATAAGAGCCTTACCCTTTGTCGAAATTCGAGTTTCAAAAAATTCAGATTGCGAAAATGGGTGCACAAGCACCAAAGTTCTTCTTGCCAGATTCACAACTGCTTAGAGGAGACAACTATGTTGCATGGAAACCGAAGATCAAGATGTTACTTGAGTTTGAAGACCTATGGACAGTTGTAGATGGAAAAACAACAAGATCACTTGATGATGGAAGACAACAAGTTCAATTTGTGAGGCGAATCAAAGGCCAAGTTGATCATCTTGTTTAGCGTAACAGAGATGATGTGCAACCCCACATTAGAGATGCCACATCGGCCAAGGATGCATGGGATAAGTTGAGCACAGTCTATGAGGCAAAGAACAAGAATGCCATCCTCGACCTCTTATCACTGTGTTGCATACTCTCAAGTTCAAGCACAATGAGAAGGTTGAAGTTTTTTTGAGACGAGTTGCTACTTTGAGGGCATCTCTATTGGCATTGGGAAAAGAGATAAGTGATGAAGACCTCGTACCAATTGTGTTGCGAGCACTTCCTCCTTCTACTAGAATCTTTGTGACAACTTATCAATATGAGTGAACACACGTCACCTTTGAGAAGTTGGTCAATCTACTCCAACAAGAAGAAGCGATGAACAACAAAGATCATGAAGATGAGCAAGCACTATCTTCCATCATAAAGGAAAGGGAAATTTCAGTCCATCACAAGAAGTCCCAACAAAACCAAAGTCAACAAAGGGACCAAAGAATCAGCGAGACAACACCAAGAAGTGTCCCATTTGCGATAGAGGGGACATGACATCAAAGATTGTTGGTACAATTCCTACAAAAAGGGTTCATCAAGCAATTCAAAACCCAATAACCAACGGGGTAACAATAATTCAAATAAAGGGAAGTCAACAACAACAACAATCAAGGGCGAGAAAAATGGTAATTGGCAAAAAAACCCAAACAACAAGGGTACATTGCGAACATGAGGATGATTCGGATGAAGGACACCACATGTATTACTGCTCAATTTGATGAAGAAACCAAGTCCACACAAGATATACGGTATGTTGACTCGGGTGCAACTCGACACATGGTTGGATGCGTAAGGATTGGTTCTACACATACGTGACTCACCTAACAAGAACCATGTGTCATTAGGTGATGACTCATCATACGATGTCGAGGGATTGGAAACATTTCACTACCTCTTGGAAAGCATGACTACAAAATCACAAATGTATTGTATGTACAGGTTGACCAAGAATTTGCTATCGAGTTAGTCAACTCCTTGATCACAACTTGAAGTTGGATTTTGTGATAATAATGGAGAAAAAAAGTGTGCTTGATAAGAGATAAGTCAAGAGGTTCCAAGATTGTAGCAGAGCCTCGATGTGGGACGCATGTTTCCAACTTGATTTTGTCCACAAGGATGATCAAGCTCTAGTGGCCAAAGACACACAATCTGCGAGAACTATGGCATCGCGAGATATGGTCACATCGGTTTTGGCTATCTCGAAACACTTGAAAAGGGCAACATGGTGAAAGGATTGCCTACACTCAAGCACAACAACGACAAGTGTCACAATTGCCTAGGCGGAAAGCAACACAGTACCCTTCGAGAAGAACACATATAGAGCTAAGGAAAGCTTGATTTGGTGCACACCGATCTTTGCGGGCCCATGCGACCAAGTCATTACGGATGTCAATACTTCATGCTTTGTGTTGATGACTACTCAAAAAGATGTGGATATATTGTCTAAGAAACAAGAGTCAAGCCTTTGAGACATTTGAAGTTTCAAAGCACTTGTTGAGAATGAAGTTGGTCGCAGATCAAAACTCTCCTCGAGATCGAGGGGAATTCACAAGCAATGAGTTCAAGACTTACGTGGAAGCTCATGGGATTCGTCGACAAATGCCTCCTACTCACACACCACAGAAAATGGTATAGTTGAGAGAAGGAATCATACTATCATGGAAATGGTGCGATGTATGATTGATGACTCAGGTTTAACAAAGACATTTTGGGCAAAAGCTGCAAGAACTGCAGTCTATTTGTTGAACAGAGTGCCCACAGTAGCTCTTGAAGGAGTGACACCTCAAGAAGCATGGTCAAATCGGAAACCATCAATTGCACACCTAAGAGTATTTGGGTGTAAAGCTAGCATGCACATACCCAAGAAGAATAGGAACAAGTTGGATATGAAAGCTGAGAAATTGATATTCATTGGATACAGTGAAGAAGCACTTGGGTACAGATTATGGGATCCAAAAGCAAAGAAAGTATACACAAGTAGGGATGTTGAGTTCTTTGAGAAGAAACAAGCAGATGCTCCACTCAACGACTCAACAAACATGCAGAATACACCTCTTGTGAAGACAAAATTTGATGTTCCCACTGAAGATGATAGTGATGAATTGGATGATGGTGAAAACTTGGATCCACCACAAGCCAATGGAACAGCTAAGAAGTTACCTAAATGGTATACTCAATTAATAAGAGATGCAAATTTGGATGAAGCACCTAGCACATCATCCAATCCTGGACCTAGAACTCACAGTCAAGCTCGTGAAGAGGTCAATTATGCCCTAATGAGCAGAGTTGTTGAAACAGTTGAGCCATCTACGAGTTCGGGAAGCCCTACTGATCAAAAGCTTGGAAAGATGCCATGGATTGAGTATCGATCGGTGATGAAGAACAACACATGGCAACTTGTCGACCTTCCACCGGGGAAGAAACCCATTGGATGCAGATGGATATTCAAGACTAAGTACAAATCAGATGGGACTATTGACAAGTATAAAGCAAGGCTTGTAGCAAAGGGGTATGCACAACAAGAAGGCATTGATTATGAGGAGACATTTGCTCCCACAGCCAAGATCAAGACAATCAGGATGATCTTTGCTCTAGCTGCACAATTTGGTTGGAAAGTCCACCAAATGGATGTGAAAAGTGCCTTTCTTAATGGAGATTTGCAAGAAGAAGTCTATATGACTCAGCCAGAGGGTTATGTAATACCAGGAAAAGAGATGATGGTATGCAGACTCATAAAATCTCTATATGGCCTAAAACAGGCACCCCGGGCATGGTACATCAAAATTGATGAGCATCTCATAAGTCATGGATGAAAAGGAATCCTTATGACCCCAATCTCTACCTCAAAAAGCAAGGGGAGATTGTCATTGTGGTTGTTTATGTCGATGATCTAGTCATTACGGGTAGTTACGTGAAGATGATCGATGCAACAAAGAAGGATTTTAATCGATCGTTCGACATGACGAGATCTCGGGCTCATGCACTATTGTCTTGGGTTGGAAGTATGGCAAAAGAGAATCATATCTTTGTGTCACGGTTGAGTTGAAATACACCAAGACAACGCTCGAAAATTCGGGATGATGGACTGCACTCCTATTGCTACACCTATGGAAGCGAGACTTGATTATCTCGTTCGATCCATCACCACCGGAATGCGACTCTCTATCGGCGAGTTGATCGGGAGTCTCATTTACGACATATACTAGACCGGATATCAGCTTTGCGATCAGCTATTTATCACGCTTCATGCAAGAACCAAAAATATGTCATTGGAAAGCGTGCAAAGAGAATACTAAGATATCTAAAGGTGCAGTTGACCTTGGTCTAGAGTACTGAAGAAGAATGACAATTTCTTCTTGACGGGATATTGATTCGAGATCATGCGGGAAACATGGATGATAGGAAGTCAACATCGGGCTTCGTCTTCTTTATGGGATCTGGACCGATATCATGGGGAAGCGAAAACAGAACTTTGTTTCTCGCTCTTCTATGAAGAGTATCGAGTGCGGTGAAGGCTGTTTGTGAAGCAATATGGCTACGCCGAATCTTTGGAAGGAATTGGTCTACCACAACACAAAATCTACTCCGGTATATGTTGATAATGAAGGAGTTAAAAGCTTGTTCGCAATCCGGTATTTCATGAGAGAACCAAGCATATTGAAGTACGAGTTCATTTCATACGCGAGCATGTCTTGAAGCACAACATACGACTCCATTTACATCCTACTGGTGAACGAAGGCGAGATGTTTTCACTAAGTCACTTGCACGTGACAAATTCACCTTTGTTCGAGAGTTCCTCTCCACTCATTGGAAACTATGCAAAATTAAGGGGGAATGTTAGCATAATTTAGCATAGGCATATTTATTGCATTTTATTGCATTGTCTTTTATTTAATAATGTGCACACATGTGCACTCTAGTCTAGTGACTTGCATTGATATTGTTATGTTGGATAACATTCAATATTGGTATTAGTAATAATTACATGTGCATGTGAGATGGGTCTTATCATCTCGTAGTTGGTGTCTGATAGGGTGTCATGTCTATCCATATGAGGTTGTCTAATATCTATAAATATTACAGCTCTTGCATTGTTATGTAATCTGATTTCATGATCAATAATATTTGTGAGGCTTAGTCCCTCTTTGGTCATTGCGATCTCCGAGCCCCTCATTCCTTGCATCTTTGACCATTTTATTGTTGACATCAAGTTCTATATCACTTTACTCGTCGCGCTGATCACTCGTCCCTTGAGCAATCTTGCTTCACCTTCCATATTACCTGTTTTTGAAGATCCATGACTAAACAAGCATCATGTGATTACCCATCACCTTTCAGCCTTATCTTAAATACGAGTACCATGACTCTACTCATAGCATGATTCTCATGGATACTTTTAATCCTCTTCAAGGTGGAATCCCATGGTCATTCATCACTCAAAACCACCTCTTTCATAAGTAAGCTCTGTGTGCTATGGTCTTGTGTTCTAAACAAGAACCTAATCTTCCTATATAGTCTTGTCCATGACTTAAAACGTCCAAAAACAAAAAGGGATGCAAATCCTTGAGTCAAAATTCCAACAAAAGATGACTCCCTCACAAAGGGACATCTCCTCACTCTCTTTCCAATGCCACTATAACTATATTGTTCCCTAAAGGACAACTATATAAAGCCATTACAAAAATACAATAAACATATCCAGAAGCTTCCTGCATCAATCAACTTCGCAAATACCTCAAGGAGATACTATACTCATCCCATATAGACTTCCCACATTGATCAGTCTATTAAAAATACAAAAAAATGAAGAAAGTGATGAAATTTTTGTCATGAACTTGCCTATTTTTGATCCTGGATTTCTTGCGGGGAAAACATGTTGTCGTACACTAAGTTATGCTAAACTGCCCATTCTCACCTCATTATCTTTTCATCCTAATTTCCTCTTTACTCAAGGGACTTTCCATAATCGCTACATTTTGTGATTATGTGATGTTATTCACACACATTTTTACCACATCACCAAATTATGCATTTATCATTTTTGCATTTCCATTATCACACATATTTAGAAATTTAAACCATAGCTTGCATATACATCAAAGATCTATCCCCAGTGTTACCAACAACTTGGACATTAAATCATGCCTAAACCAACCTAACTCAATCATGCCTAAACCAACCTGACTCCATCATGCCTAAACCAACCTAACTCCATCATGCCTAAATTGACTTGACTCCATCATGCCTAAACCGACTTGACTCCATCATGCCTAAACTAACCTAACTCCATCATGCCTAAACCAACTTGACTCCATCATGCCTAAACCGACCTAACTCCATCATGCCTAAACCGACTTGACTCCATCATGCCTAAACCGACCTCGACTCCATCATGCCTAATCCACTTGGTTTCCACCTACATACATATAACAATGAAAATTTTACAACACAAATACACCATCCATGCTATAAATATCATCATCTATAAATCATAAAGTCTGTGTATACATACATATGTACACAGATACAAATAAATACAAACATCTCAAATTGCTCAGATATATCCTCACCATCTTTGGGACACAAGCCGTTATATGATCCAAAAATCTCAAAAAATCTCATGTAAATCCTCACCATCTTCAAAGACACAAGTCGATATATGATCCAAAAAAATCTCAAAAACTCTCATGTACATCCTCACTCTCTTCGGCACATAGGACGGTATATCTCAAAATACACAAAAAATATGGAGGTACACACAACTATTAGGCATCTCCTTGTCGGATATCCTCCATGCCTGTCTCACCTGTCTCCTCTTCCTCCTCTCGCTCTAGTGTGGCATCTTTCTATCATCTCCCCACCCACCATAGGCCTCGGTCTAACCTCTAATGGCCCCTCACCTGGATCTGGCCTCCGTACACTGGTAGCCTCGCCCGACTCCCCGTCTTGAGGATAGCTGGCCCCTTGTACTCTCTACACTATGACTGTGGGACTTGGTCCTCTCACTCAAAGCTTGTTGTGCTCTATACTTAGCATATAATGGGACGTTATCCTTGGCTGGCCATCAAATGGTCATGATAATATCATGCCTCACCTAGGGGTCACCGAACCTAGCCATCGGTATATTCTATGGAGGCGCCATTGTTCTCGACCCTGTACTAATCTCCTGGACCTTGTCCCGCTACTACCTGTAATAAGGGACCCTATCCCTATGCTTGTGCTTGTATTGAGGGACCCCTGTCCTCGCCTTGTTTGTAAAATGGGACCCTGTCCCTAAGTCTCAGTACTGCTCGCACTGGGCTCGTAGGACCATAATATGTGCTTGTGTAGTGGCCAATTGGCCTCACAAATTTCTATAATCTATACCTATAACATGGCCACCTTTTCCCGTGACCTTGTCACCGCCTCGTAAACAAGTAATCTGGGCCTATAATGCGGCCACCTACCCCTATAATGTGTCTCTCTAGACTATGAGGGTAGCCACGTCCTCAAGCTACCCCCGGTCTGGTGGCGCCCTTATACCGGGCTACCCATCACCATCTATATGCATTTGTGTAGTCGACATCATCTAAGTGTCGGTCCACCGATCGCTCCTCCCCGCCTTGTCGACAGAGATCGGGCCGTGGTAGAGGCATAGGCCTCTCCACGTCATCTCTCTTATACTGAGGGAATGGTGGTGGCACATCCTGGGGCAGCCCAAACTATCGACTGACTCTATCTCTTGGTAAAATCTCATGCTCCCCGCATGGTGCTCCTCTATCCACCTAAGCACTGTAGCTCATCTAACTCATCGTCCATGCAATCAGTATGATGGATATACCACATAAGGCCTCCAGATAATGTCTACTTGAGATGACCCCTCCAAAGATTTTCCTATAGTGCGCCACATCATGTAGTAGCTCACCCCAGTGCACACCACCAATTGGCACCCAACACCTATAACCGACCCAAACCATACCTAGATCAATTGCATCTAACCGGGGAAAAGAAATTGGTCACATGCATGCAATGTGCTCGTAGGCCCAATAGTGAAGAAGGAAAGTGCAACACACGCTGAACCTCCATAGCCTCCCGTAGGCCCATAGCTCCCTATATAACTGCACTAGGTAGGCTAGTGCCCATGTAAACCCTATATCACGAAGAAATCCCATCAATGCCCATGGGAAACTCCCACCTTCCACATTTGGCAAGTGCAAAACAACACACTACCTCCATCATCAGAACTACTAGCCTCATCTCCTCAGGATGGGCCCGGTACATATCTCCATAACTCATGCTGGCACTATGGAATCTCAACTCGGCCATCCCCTCTCCAAAAAATGTCAACATCAGCTCCTTGAGGCCTATGATGAAATGGAGTACACCTGCACTCCCACTATCGGTAATCTCAGGATCCTGTACACGTCCTCTAAGGTGACTGTGATCTCACCTGTCGAAGATGGAACATGTTGGTTATAGAATCCCATCTATCGATGAGAGTGACCATCAAACTTGAATCACACACTATATGCCTATAGTGTCAAATACCAATCAGACCAATGTCGGTCACGTGTCTCCACTCCTCATTGGTTGCATCTCCCCGCACCACTAGCAATAAGGGAGGTACCCTATCCCGCATCCACAACTAGTCCCTCACCTGCATCCAACAAACCATAACATTATTAAACCTTGACCATACCCACATTCACCCTTGACCCCCCCTATAACTATTACCCTACCTATTTTCATTCAACAATACCTTCCTATCTCACCCACCCACCCTTACTCATCTCCTGGCCCATTTTTCTCTTAATGCTTTGACCAACATCGGTTTCTTAAATCTTAGCTAAGACCATTTTCCCAAAATCCAGATATCCGTCACCCAATCAGTGACCGATGCTTGGTTATCTCCGACAGACGTTGGCTGACCCTCGGCGATGTCGGTAGACTTTTTCAAATGATAATCCACGAAACCCTACCATATTTCTCTTAAAATTTACCATTCCTACCTAACTACCCCACTCAATCCTACCCCAATATCACCTAAATTCATCCCCACCCCTCTTTAACCTACATACCACTTCCTACCCTTCCTCTTTCACCCATTTTCTTCCAAATTTAACTTTAATTCTCCCCCAAACCCCCTTCTACCCAAACCCACTTTTTACCAACAAATGCACCTAACCAACAAATAATGAGATCGAATCTTACCTCGCCTCTGGCGTTTGCCGTGGTGGCTGTTAGTGCAAATTCACAACACCCCCAAATGAGTTATGGATCTGTTTTTCTAAGGCAAAGTCATTTGGTGTGATTGCACAACATTGAGCTTTCCTAAAGTGTGGGACCTTTGCAAATGGGGAAAGCTCTCCAGAGAAGGCTAGTTACTCTTCCTAAACTACCTGTGACAAGCTATTCAAGTGTAGGTAAGCTAATCTAACCTAATCTAACTTCCAAGGAGATAGGGAGAGAAAGAAAACTAGAAAAAAATAGAGCCTACACTAAAATGATGATACACCAGAGAAGGAAAGTGTTGATTATCTATCAAAACTGCCATGGAACAAGAAGAGGTGAGCAATGGAAAGGATGGACAAGTGCATCACAGACCAAAGATGGATTTCACACAAAAAAATGTTCCAAAACTCCATGAACACAGCTCCAAAACCTACAATGAACATCCAAACATGCACAAATACCCTATAATGAAGAGAGGTAAGGAAAACAACAAAGAAAATGAGCCAAGGATGGACAAATGCATCACGAAACACATTTTTATTACTCGGAATTTACAAAGTGCATCATTTCACGGGTAAGAGGAAAAAATGCCATTATAAAGCAAGGGAGGAGGTTCAAACTCCATTTTCAACCCTGGGAAGAAAATAAGGGAGAGCTAGAGAAGAAGGATGAACAAACTTTTACAAAATGAGCCAAACTAGCTTTTATCACTCGAACAAAATGAAGGAAATGAGAAAACACGGAAAATCAATTTTAAAACTCCAACCACCAACAAGATTAATTAAAATAGCAAGGTCACCCTCACAAATCCATTTTTCGATGCATTCGGCCATGCTGGAGAAGAAATAGACACCATACTTCATCAATTTTGGTGGTTGGGGGTCGGTTCTACATTTTTTCCTATGCCAGAGACATTTGTTCAAAATTTTCCCATCAAACTCTGTCAAAATTTAAAATTGAGGGGTCCATCGTGTAGAGAATTTTAACATCTTTCCAATATTATAAGGATCGTGAAAATCTAAGCTCTGGAACGAAAGATATGGCCCTCTAAAGATTTAGGGAAAAACATAGCAAATTAGGGAAAAAATCAAGTCGGCGGGCCAAAATTTGACCTTTTTCCTTCTTATTTCAAATTGGGAAATTTTTCCAAAAAATCTCTGCGCCCCACTGCTCCGATGACACGTGGCACTTCTTGATTGGTCGCAGACCTTAACTGATTTTTTCTTCATTCTCATTTGCGAGCTTGTAGGCCAGATTTTGACTTTTGAGTTTTTAGCCAAAGAGGCTAAGTGTTAACAATTTCTCCTTGGCCCCACGAGTCCGCTTCCTTCCTTCATCGGCCCACGGGCCAAAATTTGTCTTTGTGCCTTTTAACCCTAAAAGGGCTAAGTGCCTAATTTATCTCCACGCCTCTACCAATTCACCAAATTCCTTGGCAAAATTTCCTTCTCCACTCCGCCACCTCGAGCCTCTTTGGCACAAAACTCTCCCAAGCTCTGCGGGCCCGCCTTAGGAAAATTTCCCCTCCAAACTCCACCGAGCCATAACTCAAAAAATACAAGGAGTTAGGAGGAATTCTTTACCTTTCTGGAAAGGGGAATAAAAATCCTATCTGATGAAGCCATTTCCAAAATATTTTGAGTGCTTTCAATGTGTGAAAATTGAAGTTGAAGCACAAGGAAGGAAAGAATGAAGGCAAGTTAGCCAAAATAAGTAGGGGCTCATTTTGGATAATAATTTTGGCGACTCAGAGGGGTCATCTGCCTATTAGATGAATGATCAGTGGCCTTTAAAGCATCCATTGGGCATGGAGTCAAGCCTAATAAATTGATTCGATCTCGAACTCGAAATTTTGACCTCCGAGTCACTTGAAAACCCACCAAACTTGGAGTTGATCTTCACCAAAAGCCACTTTGAAATGGACTGTGTAAGAGAGAAAAATAGCACCAAAACTATGTACAAACGTGGAAATCATACATACCCCAAGTGGGATATGTAGAGTGTGCACAAGTAATTATTCCACTTTGAAAACAAACCTACCTACACTACTCTAACCGGAAGCAAAGGTGGGCTAAACAAACCTAAATCAAGTTGGTTGTAAAATAACTTCCTTTCTTCAAAATAGGCAACCATGTAATTGATTTGGAGCTGATCATGGTTAGTTAGATGAGTGGAAAATCAACAATAAGCTGGTTTTCTTCCCAAATTAGCAAGGTGTTAGCTGAAAGCAAACTATATACCTTTTAGTTTCTCTCAGTATTTGGATTAAAGAGGTATGACAACTGATCCTTGGTGCTTTGCATATCATCCTCATTCTTAGAAGAAAGCATGACTGGTTTTGGCTTCTCCCTTAGCTCCAATGAAGCCAAGTACACGATTGGGCACATCTAATCCTTTGATGTGCCCATTTCTTTGAAATTTAACTTAAAAATGGAGTCTTCTTATGGACCTTCTTGGATGAATGGCGTGGGAGAAATGGTGACATCCTCCCGCTTTTCCTTCCTCCTCTTTTGAAGAACATGAAAGATTTAAATCTTCCAACCTTGATTCCAAAGAGCAGCTTTATAAAATGTAGGCTCGCTGCAAATGAATGCTCTCCTTCATGGCAGCAGGTTCTTGTGTTTGGAAGATGGATGATGAAGCAGAAAACAATGTGATTTCAACTGGTTCCTCTCCATCAAAATAGTCCTCCAAATATGATAGATAAACCCTCCTTGTTGTCCTACTACAAATGCTCAACCCCTTCCATGGTGTTCTTTCGATCTACAACTTGATCACCATGGTTCTCCTCATCCTTAAACATGAAGTTTGAAAGATCAAACTCCTCATCAACATTAGATATTGAAGGAGATGAAGTAGAAGGAAGAACTGAAGGTTCTTCTATAGCTTTGTATTGTGTTCAAATATTTTGGTTCTACGCTTTCTCCTCCATAGCCGGAATGTACTCTTCTTTTGGATTTGGAGCAGCTTCTCCTTCCTCTACTACTTGAAGACCATCTTGCTCTTGATTGAACTCTTACTATAACATGAAGTTTGTCAAATCAAACTCTCTAATCTGTTCTTCGACAAGTTGAGGTCATGAGATCTCTTTTAGATCTTTCCTCCATCATGGATTCATCAACCAAAATAGGCCCTTCAAATGAAGGTAAGAAATTATCAATGATGCCTTCTTCT
This sequence comes from Taxus wallichiana var. yunnanensis, assembly GCA_018340775.1. Lineage (NCBI taxonomy): Eukaryota > Viridiplantae > Streptophyta > Pinopsida > Cupressales > Taxaceae > Taxus > Taxus wallichiana. The sequence goes on along the minus strand of CM031237.1, from coordinate 187,448,399 downwards.
TCTCGTTGCTACAAACTCGATTTGGTCTCACCCATTTGCTCCTTTCTAATGGGACTTTGAGCTGATTTTCCTTCTTCTTCCATGGCTGATTGTGCAACTTGAATTGACTAGTATTTTCTTCAAGTAGAGTGCCAACATGGACACCACATTATGAGCAAACAGCTGATCTTCTTGCTCCACTTTTTTCTTCTTTTCTACAAACTCAGCCTTGGCCACGTCTGGTTCTTCGACATTTACCTCCTCTCAGAGGATTAACCAACAAAGGAATTTTTGTAATCCCAAACCTAAGAGCTAATATCACTAAGCTTTTAACCATTTCTTCTTCTTTCACTTCATCTTCTTGCTTTGTCCTTCATGACTCGATTTTTAAAATTTCTTCTTATCCACATAGAATTAGGAAGGAAAGAGAAGGAGTGGGTTGGGATTCAACTATTTTTTCATTTGTTTGCGGTGGTGGAAGAGATGAAACTTCTTGTTTCCTTGGAGTGGAAGGTATTTCTTTTAGCTCTTATGGAGGGGATGATTGTTTGAAAGGGAAAAGGACAAAAGAATTGAGATGAGGTGGAAGACTAGGGGATGGAGAAATGGAACCAACATTTGAAGCAACAAGTGGGAAGCTTGAATCTTGTCTCTACTTGAAATGATATTGGCTGAGAATGAGGAAAATAAAAACTATGAGGTGGTGTACTTACCCATTGACAAGGTTGTGTAACACTTTGCTCATATGCCACTATCTCTTCAATCCATTGTGCAAGTTGGGGAAGCATCTCCACCATGAAGTCCAACTTCTCCTGAGGGCCAAAGTGGCTTAGAAAAGGGCCAACCCATGGACAAGGTGCTCTACAACCAATTTTGAAAGCCTTCATTCGAGTTGTTGCTCTTGATTGCACCATGCCAATCTCCATTTTTCGGATCTTCTACAAAAGACCAGCATCTTGCATTTGACTGCTATCATTGCATGCATACCCTTGCTCTTGATAAGTTTCATAACCAAACTGATTTTGGTAATGCTCATATGGGTAAGCATGATGATTTTGAATTTGTTCAAAATACTCGATTTGAAGGAGTTGTAAAGTACATTGGAGATGGATTTTGATGGCATCTTTCTTGCAAAATGTGAATTGCATGATGGAAATGAATTCATGATTGCACAACCTCATGGATTGGAAAAGAGTGAAAGGGATGGAAAGAAAATGAATGAAAAAGGAATGGAAATGAATGAAAAGGAAGGTCTCGAACTTCGAGATGAGTTATTGACCAGATGGAGTCGCCGATGTGTTTGAAAGTGCCTAAAAAGGCTGAAATTTTCACAGGAACACATCAACCTGCAAAAAATGAAGTGGAAGACCTCTAAGGTCCCATCGGGCATGCCAAAACTATTAGTGCAAATTCACAACACCCCCAAATGAGTTATGGATCTACTTTTATAAGGCAAAGTCATTTGGTGTGATTGCACAACATTGAGCTTTCCCAAAGTGTGGGACCTTTGTAAATGGGGAAAGCTCTCTAGAGAAGGCCGGTTCCTCTTCCTAAACTACTCGCCACAAGCTATTCCAGTGCAGACAAGCTAATATAACCTAATCTAACTTCCAAGGAGACAGGGAGAGAAAGAAAACTAGAAAAAACAAAGCCTACACTAAAACGGTGATACACCAGAGAAGGAAAGTGTTGATTATCTATCAAAAATGCCATGGAACAAGAAGAGGTGAGCAATGGAAAGGATGGACAAGCGTATCACGTAACAAAGATGGATTTCACACAGAAAAATGTTCCAAAATCCATGAACACAAATCTCCAAAACCTGCAATGAACATCCAAACATGCACAAATACCATGTAATGAAGAGAGGTAGGGAAAACAACAAAGAAAATGAGCCAAGGATGGACAAATGCATCACGAAACACATTTTTTTATTGCTCGGAATTTACACAAAGGCATCATTTCACGGGTAAGAGGTAAAAATGCCATTACAGAGTAGGGGAGGAGGTTCAAACTCCATTTTTGACCACCTTTGGGAAGAAAACAAGGGAGAGGTAGAGAAGAAAGATGAACAACCTTTTACAAAATGAGCCAAAACTAGCTTTTATCGCTCAATGAATGAAGGATATGAAAACGTAGGAAAATCAATTTTAAAACTCCAACCACCGACAAGATTCATTAAAACAGCAATGACACCTCACAAATCCATTTTTGATGCATTCACCATCTTTGGAGAAGAAACATATGCCATACTTCATCAATTTTGGTGGTTGGGGGTCGGTTCTACATTTTTTCCCGTGCCAGAGACATTTCTTGAAAATTTTCCCATCAAACTCTATCAAAATTCAAAATTGAGGGGTCCATCGTGTAGATAATTTCAACAGATTTCCAATGATATAAGGATCACGAAAATCTAAGCTCTGGATTGAAAGATATGGCCCTCTAATGATTTAGGGAAATATGGAGCAAACTAGGGCCAAAATCAGGTCAGTGGGCCAAAATTTGACCTTTTTCCCTCTTTTTTCAAATTGGGAAATTTTGCCAAAAAATATCCACACCCCGCTGCTCCAATGACACATGGTCTCTTGATTGGTTGCGGGCCTTAACTAATTTTTCCTTCATTCTCCTTTGCGGGCTTGCGGGCCAAATTTTGACCTTTGAGTTTTTAGCCAAAGAGGCTAAGTGTCAACAATTTCTCCCTAGCCCCGCGAGTCCGCTTCCTTCCTTCATTGGGCTCGCAGGCCAAAAATTTTCTTTGTGCCTTTTAACCCCAAAAAGGCTAAGTGCCTGATTTCTCTCCGTACCTCCACCAACTCACCAAATTCCTTGGAAAAATTTCATTCTCTCGCTCTGCCGCCCGAGCCTCTTTGGCACAAAACTCTCCCAAGCTCCACAGGCCCATGTTAGGAAAATTTCCCCTCCAAACTCCACCGAGCCATAACTCAAAAAATACAAGGAGTTAGGAGGACTTCTTTACCTTTCTGGAAAGGGGAAGAAAAATCCTATCTGATGAAGCCATTTTTAGAATCTTTTGAGTGTTTACAATGTGTGAAAATTGAAGTTGAAGCCCAAGGAAGGAAATAATGAAGGCAAGTTAGCCAAAATAAACAGGGGCTCATTTTGGATAACAGTGGCACTATTAGGCGCTACGTTGGTGGCCCACCCAAACCTTCTCCTACCTTTTCCATGCCAAAATCTACCTCGAATCTATCCACTAATCAACTCGGTCTTCCTAATCTTGTAGACCCATCTACCTAGCTCCTCTCACTAACTGGATCTCTCCACCTCAACTGGGTACACTCCCTCGTACTTTCCTCTTGAAAAGCACCAAAAGTGAAATGGCTATGTCATTTTCTCTAACAGTACAACACAACAATGATTCTCAGAACTACAAAAATTTTGTTTTCTAAACCAAACTTGACTTGACCGACGCCGGTCCCATTTGTGCCCTAGCCAACCAACGTTGGCCACCCTATAACCGACATCGGTCAACCCTTATAATTGTTTTTTCATGCTAAACTTCCTTTTGCCTACAACCATTCGTGCCCACATCCCTTTTTATCATCCCGACACCCATTGAACCATACCTATAAACCCAACCTACCGCTACATTACCTTTCTTTGCATCTTAGGAGTTGTTATTTTACCTATACCTTGGCATTACCCATGTCGTTACCTATATACCTTTACCTAAACCACTTTTTATGACCTTTGCCCTCTCGTGCTCATTGTACCTTGCGATGCGGTTACTTGTGTTTTTGGCCTCTTGACCTTACATTGCCTATTATCGTGTTGTTTATCCCGACTCGACCTTTGGTTTACTTGGAACATACCTAAACGTTCCTGCACCTAACCTCTGTTGTGTTTCCACACCATATCCTATACCTTGGATACCGAAATCACTTCAACCCTATTTGGATAGACCTATCGACCTTAGCCGACGTAGAGTTTGAAAGCTTCTCAACCTGGTACTATGCCGCAGTTTCCAACATGTGCGTGCATTCAACTACCACTACCTTTAACCCTGGCCCATTTACCTATTTACCTGATTTGACCTTTTACCTTTACCCAATGCACCCACTGATCTTCATTTTCCCACCTCCTCATTTTATCAAACCACTCACCGCTTCCATCTCTCACCTCATCGGTTCCTAGTTTGAGGGGGGTTACCTTCACCCACGCTTGGGGCAACACCACCCTCACTTACACTTGACACAACCATTTCCTATTTTTGTTAGCGTCACTTACCAATACAAGCTACGCAACAAAAGGGGGAAAATGTAGACACCAAAATTGGGTCACACTCCCCTTGGTCCCCTTTCGAATAACCAACTTAAACACATTCACCTAACCATGACCCTTATACCCCACATTAATATTAATTTAATTATTTACAATTAAATTAATACCCATCCTCACCCCATTATTAATTTAATTACTTTAATTAAATGGATGGACACCTCACCTAGACACCTCACCATAGACCTATTCATAACATGTTTCCATAAATGAATAAGACTTGGTTCAACCCTAAAAATCAAGGCCTATTATTCCTCTAACCACCTTCCTACTCATAAAAACATAACGTCCATTCTTATCTATGAATAAATGGACAGACTTGGCCCAAATGATTGTGAGATATGTCATTTTTGTAAACCTAGAGAATCCCACCTTAGGACGTCGGTCATCCTGAAACCGATGCCAGTCAACTAGGAACCATCATCGGTTACCATTTATTCACTTTGGCAACCTTGTTTGTGGGTGGGCACATTCGAGATCGAAGAGAAGATAAGAGAGTCATACAAAGGTAACTGCAGTCTTTTCGCACCTGACGGACATCCATAGCTAGCACCGGGATAGATGCAGAGGTATTTCACTCAAAGTAACGTTCGAGAAGCACCACTGTGGCATCAAGCTCCATCCCACCAATAAATCATCACCACCACATAGCCATTGGACCTGCAACACCAGTAAGTACATTTATCACCTGTGTTATTTTAGCCTTGTCCTATTTTAAAGGTTTTTGTCACCTTTGTTGTCATTTCCTACTTGCATTCCCTTTCCCCATTATTCCTCTTTCTGTAAACCCAACCATTCCTCCACCCACACCATAAAACCACCTATACCCGACCTCTACATATTTCTGAGTGTTCCTAAGATCCCCATATACCTCGTTATGCCCTCTATCATCTTTGCCTAACCTCAGCTCAAACCCCACTAACAAATCTTATTGAGTCTTATCATCTCGCCTCTACCGACGCCGGTTACCCATAATTGTCATCGGTTCTACCTAACCGTGATCGGTCATACCTTGACCGATGCCGGTCTTTGTGTCTACCAACACTATGTAAACCAATAACCACATATCTACCAAAACAACCCAAACACCTTACCCAACCCATCTAAGACCACCGTGCCTATGACCTACAAACCACCGGACAACCTGCGCAACTTGACCTAAAGAACTTGACTGCATAGTTTTTAGTATTTAATTGGATCGACACGATAATGATCTCGAGGTACCCAAATCGAATACTAGCACTAGATTCATTTATGTACACATTTCATTTACGTCATAATTTTTTTATAAAACAGTGGGTTGACAACCTTTTAGGAAGTATCACACTTCCCGGATCTAGCATACGCTAGAAATCCACTATCATATAATAGTTAACTCTTTTTTAGTGGTCTTGTTTTCTATTTTAGGTAGTTCCTCCCATCCAAAAGAAAGCTCTCACATCCAACATCGATTGAGAAATCGAAAGCACACATCAATCTCTAAACCAACACAACAGTATTCCTCCTCAACCCATAACATTATCTATTTTGTCACACTCCAAAATGTAAAGAAAATGGTGAAACAATACTATGCGAGCTTCGGTACAATTGATTGATTGTCACACTCGATTTTACACTTTTTCTCACTTTGTTCATCTTTTAGACTCTTCATCGATTCACCGGAATTGATGATATTTCTGAGATCACTTATGATGATAATGAATTCTCTTCTAGCTTGGTTGATTGCCATAGTGATGGGGACCTACCTCCATCATCAACTTATCATTTACCACATATTGAGAAGTTATCTATTGATCCACCTACTTCGGTCCTTTACAAACATTTTAGGAGTAGTACTTCAATTCAGACTCATCGGACATTAGGCACTCTTCTATACAATTACAAAGTTACTCCACCTTCCTTCTTCACCACTACTTCAGATTCACCATCCCTTCATGGAGTAGTTAGCACTTCCACCTCACATATGGAGCATCATTCCTTGAATAGGAACCACACCTTGTCACTTTAGGGATATTCTTTGTCACTTGATACAAGTTGGTATTCAACACGTTCTTCATATTGGGAGGCTAGATAGCGTTCTTTATAGTGCCCACTCCTCTTCAACACCTATTTTTCTATGATCATGTTTATTAGTTGCTTAGTGACATAGACATTATTATGATATTTTGGATAACATGTTATTAGACAGTATGGACATTATGATTATCAGTGTGTTTGTGACTCTTATTATGGATTGTATGGATTCCTAGTGGAAATTGATAGGTATTGCGAAGCGTTGACGATGATTTGGTGTTGTTTTGTTATATGTTGACATCTTGGACTCTTGACAGTGATGATTATGTTAGATGATTGGACTAACCATATGAGCACATTGATGTTATGATTTATTAATAATGTGATGATAATAGGTGATCAATAATATGTAGTTGAATGCATCTAGATAGATATAAGTTACAAGGGATGGATGAAATGCGTGGTTATCATAAAATGTGAATTGTGATGGATAGTTATGCATAATCATAGGGTGATAGTAAATGTTAATGGATATGGTAAAATTGTGATAATTAGTAATGTGAATAATTGATTTAGAATATAATTTCTTAACCATGATAATGATACAATTATGTTGTATGATGATGTTATTTGATAAATGATATATGTGTTTTGATTTCTTGACGTATTGATATGGCCTTGAGGCCAAAGGTGGTATTGTCTTGGTTGTTTGCAGGAAAACAAAATCATAATAAACAAAGAAGGGACTAGGGGACTAACTATGGAAGAATATCGGATGTTTACAACAAGGTCACCTTGGTAGCCATGTGTGTGCGTGCATTGCCATTTTGCTTATTATGTTTGTGGTGTCTCCGAAAACTAATTTGCATTTCCATAGCCAAATTTAAAATTTTTGATCTCATGCCCTTCGTTGGTGTTTAAGTCAAGTTAGAGATTCAAGAAATTAGCAAAAGTAGTGCCTGGAGCTGTTTAAACCTTTGTTGTGCTCATTTTCGAAATTCTCCATTTCCTAGTCTATGCACATAATATCCTCTTTGCAACCTCCATTTTTGATCAAAATTGTTTGCTTGTTCTATGGCCCGGTCTTCAAATCATTGTTTTGCCTCCATGCCTCCAAATTTCATGAAGGAAATTCAAAAATTGGACTCAAAATGACGAATTTCTCTTCCTCTGTGTATTTTTCCACAATCGGAATGATGGGCGTTTCTTTCCCCGTCAAATTTTGCCTCAACATCCCCAAGTGATACATGGGTCTCTCTGATTGGATGCGGTTTGGTCATACTTCAAAGGCTCAGTGGACGGCTCCACGTGTTGTAACGACACAACTCTAGGGGTAGGGTCCAAGGGATAGTCTTCAATTAAGCGTAGGCTCTCCACGTGTCCCAAGTACAAAATGAAGGTAAAATCAGCTAAGTATGGAAGGCTCAGTGGACGGCTCCACGTGTCACAATGACGCAACTCCAGGGGTAGGGTCCAAGGGACAGACTTCAATTAAGCGCAGGCTCTCCACGTGTCCCAGGTAGAAAATGAAGGTAAAATCAGCTAAGTATAGAAGGCTTAACAGACGGCTCCACGTGTCGCAATGGCACAACTCTAGGGGCAGGGTCCAAGGGAAAAATTCAATTAAGCATAGGATCTCCATGTGTCCCAGGTATAAAATGAAGGTAAAATTGGCTAAGTATGGAAGGCTCAAAGAAATGGCTCCACGTGTCGCAATGACGTAATTCGAAGGTGGGGCAGAAAGGGTCAATTACCAAATTAGCGCCAGATCACCACATGGTTGGAGTCATTGGAGAGGCAAAGCCTGTCATTGAAAAGTCAAAGCGGATGAGTAGGCCATCGAGGGATTTGAGATTTTGAGTCTCTTTGTAAAAAAGGTGAAAAGTTTAAAAGTAATCCACACTGATCATCTTTATCGGGAAAAAGTCAAAGGTGAAACCCACTTTGTTGAAAAGTCAAAGCGGAAGAGCGAACCGATGGAGTAAATTGAGTTTTGAGCCTTTTTCCAAAAAAGGTGAAAATGTTGAGAAAAGAGCCACAACCCCGTCTCCAATCGAGGGGTACCACGTGTCTAGGTTGAAAAGTCAAAGCGGGGCTGTGGGCCAATTTGTTCCAAATTGCCAAATCTCTAAAAAAATCACAAAATGCAAAGGGCTTCCCCATAACCGCTCCAATCCTTTCCGGCCACATGGACGGCCCGATTTCAGAGTTAGAAGAGAAAATCAAATGGTCTATATTTAAAATGGCAAATCGAATGTAACGGTTGCTTTACAAGATTTGGTTTTTAACCCGCCATGAGCATTTTCTTTACAATGGAGGAATTTGAAATGGCATCGAAGATTTGTGAAGTTGTAACGGTTTCTTGCAAAGAATATAATGGCTGCCCAAGCCATTCCAAAGGGCTAGTGATTGATTTCAAAAAGACCAGAGTGCTCTATACCTGAAAAAGACAGAAAAATGCCATTTTTCTTCTATTTTCTCTTCTTCCTCAAATTTCTTCCATTCTCAAGCTATGTACAAACTCTACTCAAGCTTTAATAATAAAAGAAGGAATTTTTTTCCTCTTTGATTGAGGAATTAATTTGGTACTTTGCGCACAATGAGTTTCATTCGATCTTGTATCTTCTCCTGCAGGTTTGTTTTTCTTCTGACTATAAATGCATATGAATGAAATTTCTAATTAATGTGTGTGAGCATATGATATTCTATTTGTGACATTAGTTCCTCCTCCTCCATTCTCACTCCCCTCCCCTTTCCAAGACAAAGTTTCTTCTCTGGCGAGACACTGCTAGCTTTGCCACAGGGTCAGTGGAGTGCCCTGTTGGATCTCTCGGTTGAAAGGCCACCATTGAAATCCACTTTTTCATGCATGCACATATGGAAGCTGCACCGTTCAAGTAGAGGGACTTATATTCCCATAGCATTGGCTTGAAACCCACAAATTTTTCCAGAGACAAATTTTCTTGTCAATAGTTTTGACACCCACAAAGTGGGATAGATTTTACAACATCTACATCTAAAAATGACCTCAAGGTCACAAAATACAATTTTTTTAAAAAAGAAAAGCTTATGGGGATTGAATAGTCATATGAGCTATATGGATGCAAATCATGGCTATTATGGGAAATCCTATGTTTGAGAGACCTGATTTACTCTTTCACATCTAAGAAGACATTACTTCGATTTGAGAGAAGCTATTTGGAATAATATACAAAGTGTCAATCAATACTTCATTGCCATAAGGATTCTGGACCTAGAAGGGGAACGTGTTGTCGAATTGGAAAGGTAGATACAAATTCCAACACCTCGAGAAGAGCATAAAATTTCAAGTCGGGCCGATAGAAGATACACCTAAAAACCGAGGAAAGGAGGACAAATTGATTGCACATTTGAAGAGCTTGAAAGAGAGGCGATTCTTGAGGAGGAGATAAGGGATCAACTTGAAGAAATAGAAAGACTCTAAATTGAAGCGGAAGAAGAAAGAGCGATTGGAAGAAGCAACCTTAGCAAGACTAGAGGATAGATACAATAATAGAATGGGTGATTGTGAGCACAAGGAACGTAGGCCTAATGTACCATGGGGAAGAAATACCGGTCCAATGGATCTTGCTCAACCATCCCAAGACGCTCAAGAAAGAACTTCCCAAAATTCAAAGGGGATGGTTCTCGGCTCCCAAAGAACATGTTGCAAAGCACTCATCACTTTGCTTGTGGAGTTTTGGGAGTTGAAGATGAAGATGTTTCAGTTAGGCTCTTTATGGATTCACTCCAAGAAAGAGCTACCGAATGGTTCTACATGTTGCCCCCAAGATTTTTCACATGTTGGGAAGATATAAGAAGTGCATTTGAACATAGGTTCAAGAGCACAAAAGATTGTCAGGATCTACTGGTCCAATTGGTTCAGATGAAGGAGACCTTTGAATCAATGAGAGATTTTATAAAGAAGATATACTAGGTTGACGAGAAGGATACCAGAAGATGTGGTACCCCACGAAAACAACTTGAAAGGGTTCTCGCATCGATGTTGTGCCATCGTGGTTGGTTTCTTTCTCAGAAGAGCCCAACCAAGAACATTGAGGGAAGTTCAAGACTTTGCAGTTGAGATTGATGATGATCTAATTCTTTCTGGCAAAGTGAAAGGACCAAATGGGAAGCAAAAAGGTCAGAGTTCAAATTCAGTCACCACTGATCCAATGTTCCAAAAAATGGCAAATGACCTAGTTGCTTTAAAGAAGCAACTATCACAAATCACAATGAGGAATGCTCCAAGGAGACCAAATCCTCCTGATAGACCAAGAATTGCTCCACCTCCTTGTAGGCTTGCTCTTGAAGCACCACTAGTCAATGCCATCTGTGACACTAGGGAATCAAAAGAAGGAACAGACATTGAGGAAACTGAAGAAGAAAGCATGGATGACTATGAAAACTATCTTGAAATTGAAGAGGTTGGCATGCACAATGGCCTGATTGAATACATTGATGATGAGGAGGAAGGTGATGAAGAAGCTCCAAGTTTTTCATGTGTTGTTTTCACTCGTGCACAATCCAAGAATGGTGTTTCAGCCTCAACAGTTACAACTGAGAGTAGGAAGAACAAAGAAGATAGCTCTTCAAAGCCTCCACTAAACAAGATCATTAGCAGGGGATCACCATTACCACCTTCCATGGAATCAGCTAGAGAGAAATCAGATTCACCAATTTTCAAGGATCACACTATGTTGTGCCAAGTAAGTTATCTAATTCTTCTCCCAACTCAAAAGTTATTAAGAGAAATTCTCTTCTAAATATTGGTTTTGCAAAAACATCTAAATTTCAATCAAAGGCTATACCCTCACCTCCTTCCAAGCCAATTGCTACATTTGAAAAGGAGAACCTAGCACCAAAAGTAACAAAACCCCTATCATTTAAATCCTCTCCCACTGCTGGAACCTCTTCGTCATCTACCATAACTCCATTTGACTTTGTGGAGCATGCAAGCAAAACCAAAGTTCAACTCTTTGAGATTGAATACCTACAAACACATCCTGCCCAACTTGACAGATTCATCAAGGTAGTTCATGGTAGTAACCCTTTTTCTTCAAGCCCAATCTCTAAAGGCCTATTACCCACACCATCCATACCACCTTCCCAAAACATGTTAGCCCTCAGTGCCTCCACCACCAATAGAGTTGAGCCTTTTTACCTATCACTTCTCATCAAAGGTTTCCAACTGAACAATTGCATTATAGATTCTGAGCCTCAGATAATGTGATGCCAAAAAAGTTACAAATTCTCTTGGCCTCACTTTGACCTAGGTAAATGGCACATGCTACTCAATGGAATCCAAACAAGTTCCATTGGTGGGAAGGATTAAGGATGCTCAAGTTGCACTAGCTGATTACCCTGACAAGAAGATACTCTTGACCATTTTGGTGGTAGATATCCCAACATCTTTTGGTATGCTATTGAGTAGAAGTTTTTACAGAGATCTAGGTGGAGAAATAAAAATGGATTGGTCATCTACAACTATCCCAGTGAAAGGAGAAATGAAGAAGCTACTTGCTCAGGAAAATGAAATTCACAGTAAGGAAATCTGATGATCCAAGAGCTAACATCCTCTTTCAAGATTTTGGGCTAGGAAACTACTTCCTTACATCACAAAAGGAAGAGAACTTGCCACTCCTCATGGAGGAAGAAGAAGATCAGATTTGGATAATGGAGTTTGATGGAAATCATTCTAGAGTAGGTTCAAGAGCTGGTGTAGTATTATACTCTCCCTCCAATGAGGTATATCCTTTTGCCTACAAGCTGCAATTTGATAATACAAACAATACTGCAAAGTATGAAGCATTGCTCTTAGGCATGAATGCAGCAAAGGACATGGGAATCAAGAAGCTGAGATGTAAAGGTGATGTTGAGATTGTGGTGAAGCAGGTCCACCAACAATATCAGGTGAAAAATCCAAGGCTCGGGCACTATAGAAACAGTGTGGGACTACATTGAATTCTTTGATGCATTCTCCATTAAAGCTATCCCTAGGGAACAAAATGAAAAGGCTGATTCTCTAGCAGTGTCAGCTTCCTTAGTGACACCTCATCCTTCTTTTGCAAGGATAAAGTGACCATTGAGATGGTGTTTAGACCTAGCATACCAGACAATGCAAATCACTGGTAGGTCTTCAATGATGATAATCAGATCCTAACCTTCTTAGAACAAAGGGATAAATTCAATAATCTATTCTTTGAAGGAAGTGAAAACCCACACCGTGAATCAATCCCCAAAGAAGAGAAGGAAGGAATTGAGGGAATCGATGAAGAGGGAGTAATCAAACTGAAAGGAAACAAAATCCCCAAAGGCCTAGTTTCTTTAGAGGACCTCTTTGACAAGCATGACATGTTCATTCGGGAGAAAGAAAAATAGTCATCATGGTGTCCATCTAATTTTGATCAAGAAAACATTGGCACTTCAGAGAATCCAAGGATGGTCAACATTGGTAAATACTACTCACCAGAAGAGAAGAGAAGAAAGTTTGTTTCTCTGCTAAAAAATTACTCAGATGTCCTAGCCTACTCCTATGATGAACTCAAATATTTTCAGCCAAAGGAAATGCATCACTCCATTCCTTTGAAGCAAGGAGCTAAGCCCTTAAGGAAAAACAAAGGCCCTATAATCCAAAGATTGTTGATGTTATCAAAGAAGAGGTGACAAAGATGCTCAATGCTAGAATCATCTTCCCCATCCACCATTCAACATGGGTGGCTAACATTGTGTCGTAAGGAAGAAGAATGGGGAAATAAGGATTTGTGTAGACTTCCAAAATTTGAATCAGGCATCTCTCAAGGACAATTACCCTCTTCTAATCATGGATCATATTTTGCAAGCAGTCACTAGATCTGAAATTCTCTCTTTGCTTGATGGATTCTTAGGGTAAAACCAAATCAAGGTGACAGAAGAGGATTGCAACAAAACAACCTTCACAACACCTTGGGGCACTTTTGCCTACAACAGAATGCCTTTTGGCTTGATCAATATTGAGCCACTTTCCATAGAGCAATGGACTTGGCCTTCAAAGATTTGAAACATTGCATTATCATTTACCTTGATGACCTCATGTTTTTTTCAAAGAGGAGGGAGATCATATCTATTATTTGGAGCAAGTCCTTGTGAGGTGTAGGAAACATGGCATTTCTCTAAATCCAAATAAGTAAATTTTGGAGTCACGGAAGGTAAGTTACTAGGGACACTATATGAACAAACATGGAGCACACATTGATCCTGAGAGGGTCAGAGCTATCCAAGCACTAGCCTTACCAACCAACAAGAAGGGAGTTCATTCATTCTTTGGAAAGGTAAACTTCCTTCATTGTTTTGTGCCTGAGTTTTCTGAACTGACTAAGCATATAACTTCCATGATGAAGCCTCAAGCAAGTTTCAAGTGGAATAAGGAAGGAAAAACAACATTTGAGGAGATCAAGAAAGCCATTGCCAAAGCTCCAACTCTTGTATCTCCAGATTTCAACAAGGAGTTCATCATGTATTGCTATGCATCAGAACATACACTCTCTGTTGTCCTTGTTCAAAAAAATGATGAAGGTTTGGAAGCACCCATTGCTTTCATGAGCTTTCCTTTGAAAAATCATGAGCTAAAGTATAGCCAATTAGAGAAACATGTCTACGTAGTAGTCAAAGCTATTAAAAGTTTTAGATTCTACATTATTAATTCCCATACAATGGTGATGGTGCTTGGAAGTGCAATCAAGTCCATTTTGACTCAACAGATCCTGGGGCTAAGAGAGGAAGTTGGATTGCAAAGACCAAAGAGTACGACTTAGAGATTAGACCCTCTAATATAGTAAGAGGAAATGGTTTGTGCAAGCTGATTGTTGAAGATGAAGCTCTTAAAGCCCAGTAGGGAGAAAAAGATGGTGTTTGCTCAACCTGTTCAAAAGACAGTCCACAAGCGCTCTTTGTCACCACTACTAATGAGTGGTATGTTGACATTTCTTACTACCTCACTTATGGATAATTCCCTCCTCATATTGATTACAAACAAAGAAGGACACTCAAGCTAAAGGAAACCAAGTTTGTGATCTGGAATCATGCACTTTACAAGAGAGGCCTAGATGGTTGTTTCCTCAGGTGTGTAGATAAGGAGCAACAAGAAAAGTTTCTCAGGGCATATCATGATCAAGCTTGTGGTGGACATTTCTTAGCAATGGTCACCACACATAAGATCCTCAAAGGGAGATATTATTGGCCCTCCATATTTGCAGACACTCAAGATTGGGTTTCCAAATGCAAAGCATGTCAACAATTTGTTGGAAAGCCACAACTAGTTGCATTGCCACTCAGGCCTATGGTGATTGAAGAACCATTTCAGCAATGGGGTTAGATTTTATTGGTGTTCTGAATCCTCATTCTAGTACAAGGCATACTTATGTACTCACTGCAACTAATTACTTCACTAAATGGGTGGAAGCCATCCCAACCAAGCAAGCAAGCCACTCAAAAATATTCTCAGAACTTCATCATCAAGGAGAATATCATTGTTCATTTTGGAATACCACAAGAAAATTTTTATAGATAATGCCACATATTTCTCTTCCAAGGAGCTCACAGAGTTTTGTTATGGTTTTGGAATCTCCTTATCTCACTCTTCTGACTACTATCCATAAGGAAATGGTCAAGCTAAGTCAAGAAACAAGAACATTGTGACCATTGTTCGCAAGCTGGTAGATCAGAATCAAAGAAACTGCACAAGAGGCTATATGATGCATTGTGGGCTGATAGGATCACTCCTAAGAAGGCAATAGGTATGTCACCTTTCCAAATGTTGTATGGAGTTGAGGTAGAGATTCCTCTCACAATTGAGATGCCAACTCTCAAGTTGCTGCAAGAAATAGAAGATGGTCAATACAAAGACTCCATTGACAAGAGAATCCTCTTCTGGAGAAGCTAGAAGAAAATAGATGCCAAGTGGTGGATAGAATTAAAGAACACCAATTGAAAGTGAAGAAGATCTTTGACAAGAGGGCAAAGGTAAGAGAATTCAAGGTTGGAGATTTTGTCCTGCTTTGGGACAAGAGAAGAGAACCAAAGGGCAACCATGGAAAGTTTGATTTGTTGTGGGGGCCCCTTCCAAATTCATGGGGCTTGTGGTGAGAGTGTTTTTCTGCTCTCATACTTGGAAGGAACACCATTGGAATTACCTCAAAGCAGGCAATACTTGAAGTTGTACCATCAGTGAAAGTGGGTTGTCCCCTTGCCCTATACCATAGGTGATTCCTTAGGTGTGTTTTTCCATTTTTGTTGTGTGGTTTTGGTTTGGTTTTGTTTACTTTTTGTTGTGTGTGGTTTGGCTTTTGTGTTTCCTCCTTCTTCCATTATTTCTTAGAATTATACATGACTCTGCAAGGCCCAATGGATAAGGCACTGGTCAACAAAATATGTTTTGAAACTTGAGATTCTAGATCCTCATGTCGTGCCCTAGCCATGCCCAGTTCACGCCATGTCCCTAAGCTAGAGCTAGTTGTTGTCTCCTGAAAACTGCTCTGCGTTTCCATAGCCAAATTCAATTTTTTTGAGCTCATGCCCTTCATTGGTGTTTAAGCCAAGTTAGAGATTCAAGAAATTAGCAAAAGTAGTGCCATAGAGCTGTTTAAACCTCTGTTTGTGCTCATTTTTAGAAATTCTCCATTTCCCGATCTGTGCACGTAATATCCTCTTTACAACCTCCATTTTTGATCAAAATTGTTCACTTGTTCTATGGCCTAGGTCGTCAAATCATTATTTTACCTCCATGCCTTTGGCTTGAAGGAAATTCAAAAATTGGACTCAAAATGATGAAGTTCTCTTCCTCTATGTATTTTTCCATAGTCGGGAATGATGGGCATTTCTTTCCCCATCAAATTTTGCCTCAACATCCTCGAGTGATACGTGGGTCTCTCTAATTGGATGTAGTTTGGTCATACTTCAAAGGCTCAGTGACGGCTCCATGTGTCACAATGATGCAACTCCAGGGGTAGGGTCCAAGGGACGACTTCAATTAAGCACGGGCTCTCCACGTGTCCCAGGTACAAAATGAAGGTAAAATCAGCTAAGTATGGAAGGCTCATGGATGGATCCACGTGTCACAATGGTGCAACTCTAAGGGAAGGGTCCAAAGGATAGATTTCAATTAAGTATAGGCTCTCCACGTGTCCCAGGTAGAAAATGAAGGTAAAATCAGCTAAGTATGGAAGGCTCGTGAGGACAACTACACGTTTCACAATGACGCAACTCCGGAGGCGGGGAGTCCAAGGGACAAACTTCAATTAAGTGCGGGCTCTCCATGTGTCCCAGGTACAAAATGAAGGTAAAATTGGCTAAGTATGGAAGGCTCAGTGGACGGCTCCACATGTCACAACGACGTAATTCCAAAGGTGGGGCAAAAAGGGTCAATTACCAAATCAGCACCAGATCGCCACATGGTCGGAGTCATTGGAGAGGCAAAGCCCACTGTTGAAAAGTCAAAGTGGAAGAGTGGGTCATCGAAGGGATTTGAGATTTTAAGCCTCTTTGTAAAAAGGTGAAAAGTTAAAAAGTAATCCGCAGCCCCAATCATGCTATCAAGGAAAAAGTCAAAGGTGAAACCTGCCATTGAAAAATCAAAGAGGAAGAGCGGGCCGGTGGAGTAAATTGAGTTTTTGAGCCTTTTTCCAAAAAAGGTTAAAATGTTGAGAAAAGTGCTGTGACCCCGTCTCCAATCAGAGGGTGCCATGCGTCTAAGTTGAAAAGTCAAAGTGGAGTTACGGGCCAATTCGTTCCAAATTGCCAAATCTCTAAAAAAACCACAAAATGCAAAGGGCTTCCCCTGTAACCATTCCAATCCTTTCCTGCCATGTGGACGGCCTGATTTCAGAGTTAGAAGAGCAAATCAAATGGTCTATATTTAAACTGGCAAATTGAATGTAATGATTGCTTTGCAAGATCTAGTTTTTAACCCACCATGAGCGTTTTCTTCACAATAGAGGAATTCGAAATGGTGTTGAGGATTTGTGAAGTTGTAATTTCTTGTGAAGAATATAATGGCTTCTCAAGCCATTCCAAAGGGCTAGTGATTGATTTCAAAAAGACCAGAGTGCTTCTGTACTTGGAAAAGATAGAAAACACCATTTTTCTTCTATTTTCTCTTCTTCCTCGAATTTCTTCCATTCTCAAGCTATGTACAAACTCTGCTCGAGCTTCAATAATAAAAGAAGGAATTTTTACCTCTTTGATTGAGGAATTAATTGGTACTTTGCGACCAATGAGTTTCATTCGGTCTTGTAGCTTCTCTTGCGGATTTGTTTTTCTTCTGACTATAAATGCATGTGAATGAAATTTCTAATTAATGTGTGTGAGCATATGATATTCTACTCACAACATTAGTTTCTCCTACCTCCATTCTCACTCCCCCCCCCTTTCCAAGATAAAGTTTCTTCTCTAGTGAGACATCAAGCTAGCTTTGCCACAGGGTTAGTGGAGTGCCCTGTTGGATCTCTCGGTCAAAAGGCCATCATTGAAATCCACTTTTCACGCATGCACATACGGAAGCCGCACTGCACCGTTCAAGTAGAGGGACTTAGATTCCCATAACATTGGCTTGAAACCCACAAATTTGTCCATGAGACAAATTTTCTCGCCAATAGTTTGTTAGGAGGTCTCCATGGGGAGAAACCTCATAAGTGACTATGGATGTGAATGTTGTATTTCTCTTTTAATTACTAGCCTTAGTTGAGTATGTGGTTTTATTGAATTCTAATGTCTTCTCATTTTCTTGTGTTTATTAGTGTGCTCTTGATTAAGTTAATTAACTATGTGGTTTATGTAAATCGAGTGATGTGAAAATGGGGGCAATGAATGTGGTAGATAGTCCTCAATTTTTCATGATTTTGGATGGATTTTATTTTATTTTGGTTTATGTACCCATCCCCATCTCCAAAACTCGGATTTGGGCTTTGAGCCCATTTTGGAGGCTTGTGGGACAAGTTTTACTTGTCCCATACCCCTTAAACTCTCCCACCAACCCAACCTATGATATGAGGGGTAAAATTTAGCCCCTATTATGTATTTTTGAAGGAAAAATAGGCAATTAATGCCACCCTTTTCCTAACCCTCTTAATTATGTCCTTGAAAGTATGGAATGGAGGATTGTGTGTGGAAATGAAAGTGTCATACCTTCACCTTACTCATTTATGGAGTCTTGGATTATGTGTTTGAATTGTGAGGTGGATTGGGGAGAAATGATGTGGCATCCTACATGGAGCCACCTCACCATCCTCTCCACCATTTTCTATTTATTGGAGTTTTTGGTTGTTTTGGGGGTTACTTTCTTGGGGATTTTTTGAGAGCTTGCATAGGAGTTGGCTTGCATTGTGGAAAGAAGTTAGAGCTTGGTTGCTTGAAGGATTGAAGGAGTTTGCAATGGCAAGGTAGGCTCTTATACTTTGTATTTTAGTATTTCTTGTTTATATTTTGTGTTGTGAATGTATGAATGCATGTGATTTTGTATGGATTTGGGTAGAGTTGGCCATAGGGATGGTGTAGGGAGAGAGAAATGGAGCCATTTGTGGAGGTAAAAGGGAGTGTGTGAGGATTTTGTGGAGGGAGTGTGGGAAGGGTAATCCACCTATGTGGAGTTAAAAGGAAACTATATCATTTGTATCTTTTAAAATGGAGAGATAAGGAGTTTTGTGTGTATGTGATTTGTGTTAGTGCACTTGGAGGCATTGGGTGGATCCCTATCCCACTTGGGAGGCATAAGGAGATGGATGCCATATTATCTTCTCCTTTGGCTTTACTTTTGAGCCTACATGTTTTTTAGTATGTTGATGATTTTCCTCGTAGTGTTATTTTTTTAATGTTGCATGTACTTGCGTGTGTGTATGTGTTATTTGAAGCCATTTTGTGAGGTTTTCATGGTTGTGAACACCCCTTATTCTCCCATTATTGGGACTCGGGGCCAATGAGAAGGTTGGCTTCACCTTCTCATTGGATTAAGGTTGGGAGGTGAGTGTTGCCTAGCTCCCTTCCCTTGTTGTTGTGTTGAAGATGGAGAAAACAAAGGAGTTACAAGTTGCTTTCATGTGATGGAGTTATATGTGTATTTGAAAAAAAAGAAGAGAGATTTGTTTACGAATTCCAACATGTTGACTCCACTCTTGAGTGGAGAGATTTTTGTACTTGTATTTAAAAAAGTTGAGCTTCTTGTAATGGAATTATTCCAACTTGTTATGCATCATTAAGCTATGAAATGTATATGGTTGAAAGTTGCATCTTATTGAAGTTGAATCCCATTTAAATCTATAATTTAAATCAAAATTTGCATTTTATTTAAAATATGAAATTGTTCTTCTTGAGTTAGAAATACATTGAAGTATATGAATTGTTTCCCTTTGGAATGTTCTTGTCAATCTTTACATTTATAAATGGAGTATATATTTGGAGGATGTTTACATTTACTTCCCTTTTAAAAAGAGTGTTTAAGTGGTAGAATTCTATCATTGTAGTTATAATTTAAACAATACTCCAATACATACATACATACATACATACATACATATGTGTGTGTGTGTGCGTGTGTGTATGTAAACAAATATTATAAAAAAATATGATAATACGGTTGCATGTTTTATTTAGAACAAAATGATTTTTTTTTATCAAAGTTGGGGCGAGAGGGGGAGCGGACTCCCCAACCGTGATTTAATTTAAAAAAAAGTTTGGGGAGGGGGGAGGCGGGAGAAGAATGTGGGGGTGTGGGCACCGCCCCTCTCTATTATAGTGTGGCCGGGCCGCTATCCTACACATAGGCGGTGTGTGTGTGTGTGTGTGTGTGTGTGTGTGTGTGTGTGTGTGTGTGTGTGTGTGTGTGTGTGTGTGTGTGTGTGTGTGTACTCACCCAAATGGATATACATGAGTGCTTGAGTAAAATAAAAATGAGGGTAACCATTTACCCAAAACTAGAAAACCTCGTAGATCTTTCACAAAAAGAGGAAAACTATATATTGCAAACCCTAGAAAAGGGAATACAAAAAAATAAATCAAAGGATTTCATGGGAAGAAATTTTCCCTTGTTGTTGATCTTGATCACAAAAAAAAATTCCCATAGCTTCCATATACTCCAATTGCCTCCATCTTCTCCTACCTGCAAAACTCACATGAACAAATGAGAGAAATTAGGGAAACAAATGAATAAAATAAAGGTAAGAGAGGATTAGGGTTTTGTTGGGATACCTAGAATCTAGGGTGAGGATTAAATCTATCCAATGGTCTAGATTTAATCCTCACAACTTAAAATTGATGGGAATTGATGTTTTAAAAAATGTAAAGGGGTACCCTAGGGCATTTTATACATGGGTAGAAGTGGGTTTAGGATATGTGTGACATTTCTTTTATTATAGGTAATTAAACAATATGGAGCATGGGTATTTAAATAAATAAATTATTTAAAGGGGGTTAAAATGATTAAAGTTAAATGTGTAGCTAAATAGGTAAATGAGAGGTATGGGGTATTATCACTTAGGGAAATAAGATTAAAATTAATTTGGGAGATATTTTAATTAAAATTTAATGTAACTTAGGAAAAATATTTTTAATAAATCTAATAGAAATTTAAGCGGGCAAAAATATACGAAATTAATATTGAACTAGGAATTAATTAAATAAAATTAATACGAATATACGAAAAGAGATTTTTAATCCGTACTAATTTTGGAAAATAGGAAACATTAATAAAGGAATGAATATATTAAAACAAATGTACCGATACTTTAATAAGCGCAATACAAGTATGTTTAAACAAAAAAAAATCCATAATTTTTCCTAAGTGATTTATGGAGTAATGTACGGGTACTCTATCTTCATCTCCTTATCTCTTTAATATTATGCTTTCTACCTTTTGGTGTACACATCACACTTTGCTCGCGTGCGATTGATAGTTATATTGTCTTCTTATGTGAAATGGATGTCTTGAAAGATTTTCTTGCCCCATTGGATCAAGAAAAGAAAAACACTAAAACCAAAAAAATTCTCCACAAAACATAAATAGAATATCCTATTCCATGAGTCCTCTCAAAAGAAAAAGGTCAAATTGATGTGCCATTCGTTGTATTGATGTGTCATTTAGTTTTAATGGGAAGGTTATTTATGGTTTGTCAAAAAAAAATTCTTATGTTTAAACTATAATAAAATCAAATATTTGCTACATGTCACTTTTAGATTTGGTTAGTTCTATTTTTTTACTAATCGTAAAATTTATTTATTTTTTTGTAAAAATGAAATAAATACTTAATTTTATAAAATTATTATTGACACTTGTCAAAATATTATTGAATAAGCAAAAACAATTAATAAATATGTTAACAAGCTATATAATTTGGCTTAAAATTTTAAACATACATAGTGACCCTTTAAACAAGATATTGGCTTCCCTTATGTGCATCAATAGATTTGAAATGAAAACATAAGAAAGATGGTATAATTGCTTCAAAAGGTATGATTAGGTACGTCATCCCCATTAAAAAATATGGCATAACATTAAAAACCCAAAAATTATGGGCATCACTTTTTTGCACTATATTATCTTGAATCACAACTTTGTCATTCACTATTTGGCTAAGTTTTAAGATTTCAAGAGGTAGGGTTCCTTACAAAACCATGTAGGGGACACTTATTGAGACAAGATTAAATGGAAATTTCACACTCAAGAATGCCTCCTTACACACTTTGTTTTGTTTTCATTAGCTTGAAACTTTGAGAAATTTTTACTTACTCCTACAATTTTGTGCTGGAGGCTACCCTCCACTGAAAATGCACTCATGTATGGTGCCTCCCCCGCCATGGATGGTGCCTCC
The DNA here is from genome assembly GCA_018340775.1 of Taxus wallichiana var. yunnanensis. Taxonomy (NCBI): domain Eukaryota; kingdom Viridiplantae; phylum Streptophyta; class Pinopsida; order Cupressales; family Taxaceae; genus Taxus; species Taxus wallichiana. The sequence goes on along the minus strand of CM031237.1, from coordinate 187,426,257 downwards.
TCCCCTCATGGACCATTCCACATTCACTCGGAATACTGGGCGTCATGTCGAAAGCAGTGTGGGGACCACACAACCTAGGGGAAGATTGATTGACGTGGAGGAAGTGACCTAGATCCCAGCTGTGAAAATTTGAATTATTAATGTGTGTGCCCCCTCTCCCTCTATGCCAATGAGTGCTACGAATCATACCCTCTCTTTTGAATCAATTCAATAGGACTTTTTAGAGAGCAACGAGACAGGGGACGAAAAGTCCCTCCTCTTTAATGGGAGAGGTTCCCTTATTCTGAAACGAACTTATTTACAAATATACAGAACATTATTTTATGGTTAAACTTGGATATTACGAAAGTGCTTTCCACCAGGATCATCACTACGCAAGGACCGAGGAAAAGAATAAGAAGATGAGCGAGCAACAACATTCAATTATAGATAGCGAATAATTCTTCGTGTATGCGAAGCTTCAAAAGATTTAAGACAAGATCATTTGAATGAGATTAAATTTAAAGACACAAAGTTCCATAAATAACCTTCTTCGAATTTATTAGTCAAGGACACAAAGTTCCTTCTTGGTTGTACAAGATCGCTGTATTTGCAAAACTGGACAGTATGCAATCAGAGAGACCAAACGAGTTAAGAACAAAATGATCTTCACAATATTAAAGGAAAACACAGAGACAACAAGAATCAGATAGACAAAGAACGGAAAGCCCTTTTTGTATTGATTTCTTTTAAGGTCTATTTACACTTTCAGCAAATATCCAAGTTCTTCCTCCTCGGAAAATGGCGTGGAAAGGCCATTATATAGATTACAAGTCAGTTACTCTTCGTAACCGTTTCTTTTAACTAAAGAGTAGTTAAGGACCGCCAATTGCAATGCCTTAACTAATTACAAGGAATACGAGAAGAAAGGGAAGAAGAGAAAAGAAAGGAGAAGGAGACAGGTGTCCAGTTCTGAGAAGGACCCACTGTCTTCAGAAACCGCCGCTTGAGTTTTCTTCCACGTCTCAGCCACGTCTTTGCCACGAGGGACACACCAGACGTTTCATCTTGAAGATGTCAGTGGATATCTTTGAAAACTGATGTAACCGACGTCTTGAAAGTTTCGTCCTTCGTAACTGCTTCTTGAAATTTGATCTTCGGATTGATAGCATCAGAGCCGCAACTTAAATTTATTTTTTTGAAAAACAGCATATTCGGGTCGAGCGGGAAAAACTAAGTGTGAATGACACTTGGTACGCTTGGGACAGGTGAGACGCGAATGCGCGAAACACGCGGCTCGGGCGAAACAGGGAGAAGACGCACAAATGTATTTGGGACAAATGGGACGAAAATGCGCGAAGGACGCGGTTCGGTGTTTCGGCCGAAATCGAACAATGGGCCCGTTTGGACTTGGGACATTCGGGACAAAATGTTCAATCGCGCTGACTCGATCGGCTTCGGCGAAAATGGGAAAGCTCGCACTTTTTTAAATGGGGCAGTTGGGACAAAATTGCGCGAAGGACGCGATCCGGGCGAACCGGCCGGAAATGGAACAGAGCAATTTGGAACTCGGGACAGAATCGGGTGAATCGGCCGAAAATGGAACAGCGGGCCCGTTTGGACTTGGGACATTCGGGACGAAAAGTTCCGGAGTACGCGGTTCGGCCGGTTCGGGCGAAAATGGAACGACTCGCACTTTTTACTTGGGACATTCGGGACAGGAAAGTGCGAAGTACGCGGGAAGGATGATTCGGCCGAAATGGAACAGTTTGCATTTTTGGCTTTGGGGCACTTGGGACAAAAACTTCCGACAGGCCCGAAAATGGGACAAATTCGGAGGTTTCGGCCGATCGGAGAACAGAAGGCACTTTCGTACTTGGGACAGATGGGACAAAAAGTTCCGACAGGCCCGAAAATGGGACAAATTCGGAGGTTTCGGCCGATCGGAGAACAGAAGACACTTTCGTACTTGGGACAGATGGGACAAAAAGTTCCGACAGGCCCGAAAATCACACAAAACGACCCAGAACACAGATTTTTTCGAATTCACGACTTAGGCACCTCAGAGAAAAACACTTAAGACTCGAAATTTTGAAATTTTACTCTTATCAGAGCGGGGAATTTTGAGTGGACAACAGCTGGCTCCTTCTGGGGATGACTTGGTGTAAATTCAAAAAAATGAGACAAGGCAAGAACTTAGAGAACTCGGTGAAGCAGACCAGTGCCTTATCCCTTGGGCAACGGAGTCGAAAACAAACCAATACAGAGGGCAACACACACAACAGAAGGGAAACACACCAAAAGCAGGAAAAGCAAAAACACTGTACATAATATACAAAGGGACTCCCTAGTCACCTAGGACTTGAACAACTTCAAATACTGCCCACTATAAGGAAGTGGGAGGGGAGAACCATCCATGTAATCAAGATAGAAAGAGTCCTTACCAGCAAAGTGTCTTATCTTGAAAGGACCAAGCCACAGAGAATCAAATTTTCCATGGCTACCACGAGGTTCATGTCTTTTGTCCCACAACAGCACGGTATCACCAACTTGGAACTCTCTGCTCCTAGCTTTCTTATCAAACAGAATCTTCACCTTCTGCTGGTGGGCAGATATTCTGTCAGCAACCTCCAATCTATCCTCGTTCAGTTTGTGCAGGTACATGATCCTTTTGTCCAGAGCATCACTGAAACTAGTGTCTTCAATGGCCTTCATCAGTGCAAGCAAGGTGGTAGTTCCACCGCACACCGCACCGAGCCTCTACTCCATACACTACTTGAAAGGGGGACATTCCAATGGCTCTTTTAGGTGTGATCCTGTCTGCCCAAAGAGCATCATAAAGCTTCTTATGCCAGTTTCGCTGAGATTCGTTGACCAACTTCCTTATGATAGTCACCAGATTCTTGTTGGTAGATTCTGCTTGTCCATTTCCCTGGGGATAATAATCTGAAGAATGAGCCAGAGAGATGCCATACCCGTAGCAGAAATCCATTATCTCAGTTGAGGAGAAGTTTGAGGCATTATCTGTTACAATCTTGTTAGGTACACCATACCTAACCAAGATGTTCTCTTTGATGAAGTTGCATACTACTTCAGAAGTGGTGCTCTTGACTGGAATAGCTTCCACCCATTTGGTGAAGTAGTCAGTGGCAGTTAGCACATGAGTGTGTCCCGCACTAGAAACAGGGTTGAGTGTACCAATGAAGTCTAGACCCCACTGTTGAAATGGTTCCTCGATCACAACTGGCTTGAGAGGCAAAGCGGCCAGTTTGGGTCTTCCCACAAAAGTCTGACAGGCCTCACATTTATCCACCCACTTGGATGCATCTTTGAACAAGGAAGGCCAGTAATACCCTCCACGGAGTATCTTATGAGCTGTGACTGTAGATGAATAGTGCCCTCCACATGCCTGATCATGAAAAGCTGAGAGCAACTTTCTCTGTTGTTCCTTGTCTACACACTTCAGAAATCTCCCGTCCAAACCACGCTTGAACAAGGCATTTTCCCACAATACATATTGTGCTGATCTCAATTTAACAGTCCTCTTTTCTTTAGCAGTTAAATGAGAGGGGCATTCCCCGTAGGTGAGAAAATGGGCGATGTCAGCATACCATTCATCAACTGAACTCAGGAATAGAACAGTAGGAAGGTCAGCTTTCTTCTCCAATAACTCATGTTGGGCTCCTTCAGCAATGAGCTCGCAAAGACCTTTTCCCCGAACCAGCTTGGTTGGCTTGATATCAAGGTCATACTCCTGGACCTTAGCCACCCAGTTTCCCCTCTTGGATCCAAATTCTTGTTGCGTGAGAATTGACTTTACAGTCGTATCTGGGACCAGCACCGTAGAGTGAGAGTTGAGGATATAGAAACGGAACTGCTTGACAGCTTTGACTACTGCAAAGGCATGCTTCTCCATCATGGTGTACTTTAGCTCATGGTTCTTCAGGATATAGCTCATGAAGGCAATTGGTAGCTCATGTTTATCAGGATCTTCCTGGGTTAAGACAGCAGCCAGAGTACTATCTGTAGCGTAGCAATAGATAATGAAATCCTTGCTGAAATCAGGGCAGGCCAAAACTGGAGTTTTAGCAATAGCTTTCTTGATACCCTCAAAGGATTCCTTTCCTTCAGAAGACCAACCAAATGCTTGCTTTCCTTTCATCATCTGAGAAATATTCAAAGTTAATTCAGCAAAATCAGGGATGAATCTTCTTAGAAAATTGATCTTACCGAAAAAGGAATGCACGCCCTTTTTACTAGTAGGGAGAGGAATCTGTTGGATGGCTTGAACTCGTTCAGGATCAATCTTGATGCCATCCTTTGAGACAATGTGTCCTAATAGCTTTCCCTCTGTAACACAGAAGACAGATTTTTTAGGATTCAGGGAGATTCCATGCTCTCTACATCTCTGCAGAACTGTTTCCAGGTGATCGAAATGATCTGCTCTTGTCTTTGAAAACACTGTCAGGTCATCAAGGTATATGACAATACATTTCCCTTTCAAGCTCCCAAAAGCCAGATCCATAGCTCTCTGGAAAGTGGCACCGGCATTAATCAGCCCAAAAGGCATTCTCTTGTACGCGAAGGTACCCCAAGGAGTTGTGAAGGCTGTCTTATGTTGATCGGATGTCAACCTCTACCCGATTGTATCCGAGAAAAACCATCAAGCATAGATAACATCTCGAGCCAGTTACCGCTTGCAAAATCTGATCCATCATAGGCAGAGGGTAGTTATCTTTCAGAGAGGCCTGATTCAGGTTCCTGAAATCAACACAGATGCGGATCTCACCATTCTTCTTCCTAACAGGTACAATGTTTGCAATCCAAGTCGAATGGTGAATGGGAAAGATGATTTTAGCCTTCAGCAGTTTTTGAATCTCCTGAAATATGGTGTCAGCTATCTTTGGGTTGTACTGCCTCTGCTTCTGCTTGAAAGGCTTGATTCCTGGCTTGAGAGGGATAGAGTGCTGCATTTCTTTTGGCTTGAAGGCTTTTAGATCTTCGTAAGAATAAGCAAGCACATCCTTATATTTCCTTAGAAGGTCAATTGCTCTTCTCCTTTCATCTGATGTGCAACACTTCCCGATATTTACCAGCTTCGGGCCATCAGAACTTCCAATATCAATCTTATCATACTCAGCTGATTGCTGAGGTCCAGTGGAAGCTTTAGATCTCACGTATCTGTCATGTTTATCAAACAACTCCTCCAAACTCACTAAACCTTTGGGAATCTTATTTCCTTTGAGCTTAATGCACCCTTCCTGATCAGTTTCTTCTCCTTGGGTGACGGCTTGGTCAGAAGACACGCTCTCACGAGGCAGGTTGTCACTTCCTTCGAAATACAGTTGTTCAAAATTGCCCTTGAGCTCCAGGAAGGAAAGCAAATGCTGGTCGTCGTTGAAGACTTGCCAGTTATTAGTATTGTCAGGGACACTAGGTCGGTGGACCATCTCAATAGTGAACTTATCCTGAGAAAATTCAGGATGAGGAATCAACAGTGACCCTGAGACAGCCAGTGAATCAGCTCTGCTGTTCTTTTCTCTGGGAATTGCTTCAATGGAGAAGGCATCAAGGAATTCAATTGAATCCCAAACCTGATTCCGATAATGCTTCAGCCTCCCGTTCTTTACCTGAAACAGGCTTCTGACTTGCTTCACAATCAGCTCTGCATCACCACGAGCCAAAAGATTTTTAACACCTCGTTCTTTGGCCACTTGCAGTCCAAGGATGAGAGCCTCATACTCTGCTGTGTTGTTAGTGTTCTCAAACTGCAATTTAAATGAAAAGGGGTGCAGGCAGCCTTCAGGTGATATTAGCAGAACACCAGCTCCAGAGCCAGCTGAGGAACAACTGCCATCGAATTCTAAAATCCAGACACCATTGGGATCTTTAGGTGATATTTTGCAGGGTCGGATTTCATCAGGGGATAAAATCATGTAATTACCATGGCCCCTGTCCTCATAGAGTATTTGTGCCTTGGGATCATCTGTCTTCTGCACAATGTACTCGGACTGCTTCTCAGGTAGTAACTTCTTCATTTGTCCATGGACAGGTATGAGTGCGTGTGACCAATCCATTTGAATCTCTCCACCCACATCTTTACAGAAGTTCCTACTTAGCAACATTCCATAGGAAGGAGGAATGTCTGCTACTAGGATGGTAGCCAAGACCTTCTTCTCAGGTAAAGCAGCAAAAGCCACTTGTGCATCTTTAATCCTTCCAACTAAAGGTACTTCCTTACTTTCCATGGAGTAGCAAGATCCATAAGTGCGAGTAAGGGTCAAGCCTAAAGCATGAGCTACCTTAGCAGGCATCACATTATCTGAGGCTCCGGAATCTATGACACAGTTACTGAGCCTATGGCCAGCTATAAGGAGTGTTACATAAAAAGGCTTGATTTTGTCTCCAGGTGAGGTGACAGCAGCTACCAGGCTAGGTTGTGGTGCAGAAGGAGGTGTGGGCAAAAGGCCTTTAGAGGTGGTCTTGGAATGGGAATTTACAAATTGGATCATCTTGGAAAAAGCTTTAGGGTGGGTTTGGTAGTATTCAGCTTCTGAAATTTGAACTTTAGTCCTTTTAAGGTGATCAACAATATCAAAGGATCCAGAGGTGGATGGGCCATCATCATTTGAAATTCTAGGCTTATCAACTTTGGGAGAAAAAGAAGAAGAAGAAGCAACTTTGGGAGCAGGATTGACAGTACTTACCTTTGGTGCAGATGAGGTAGGGATAGGAGATCCTCTTCTGGCAATTACAGGGATAGTTGCCGGTTGCTCCTTAGATTTCTTTAGGGGCTGTGTCACCTTCTCCTTCTCCTTCGCTTTATGCATTCTCGAGTCATGACAGCAAATGATTCACTGTTCATGTCTGCTACCACTTCATCATAGTCATCTCCATCATCAATGCCTTCAGTGGTAAAGAAATTGACTCGAGATCCTTCGAGTTCTTCTGCCTCATCATCGAATTCCTCCAGGAACTCCTCACAAGCTTCATTATCATCTTCTGGCTCTTCAACCTCACAAGTTGCATTCACCGGAACTTTGACAGGAGGTCCTTCAAGTGCCAGTCTTGTGTGGGGAGCTGGCAAACGGTTTCTGGGTTGAAAATTTCTTCTCGGAACGTCTGCATATGGTGCATGCTGGGCTAATTGTTTCTTTATAGCCACTAGATCATTTGCAAGTTTCTGGACTAATGGATCAGTATTGGGTCCAGAGGTGGAAGAGGAAGAAGCAGTAGATTTAGATTTAGGAGGATCTCTTCTCAACTTCCCTGACATGATCAGGTCATCCTCGACACTAACAGCCAGTTCTTGATCTAGAATTAACGTTCCGAGATTAGCCCTTCTTAGAGCATAACTGACTTTAGGCGTTTGGGCATTCAAAAAGAAACATTTCTGAATTTGATCAACCGGTCGAGTATTTACAGGAATTTTGTTGATCAATCTGTTGAACCGAGCCACAAATTCTCTCATAGGTTCTGATGGATCTTTCTTTATCTGAGAAATCTGGGCAAGCAGGGCATGCACATCTTCTGCCGGCTTGAAACGGCTTTCAAATTGAGTTCTCATTGTATTCCAGTCGGTGATGGCACCAGCCGGAAGGTGATAGAACCAGTCAGCAGCATTATCCTGTAACGTCTCAACGAACAGTCTTACTGAGACGTCTTCATGTTCAACCCCCAAGACTCCACAGGCAACTATGAATGCTGCAATATGTTCATCAGGGTGAATTTTGCCATCTCCTTTAAATTTTGGGAAGTTCTTTCGGTTACCTCTAGGTAACTCATGCAAAGGCTGCGCAAGAGCCAGGGGCCCGACACGTTGACCCCATGGTAATTGTGCCATTCTTGGAAATACGGCTTGGAGGGGAACTGTAACACCGGCAAGGATCAAAGCTCGTAGATTAGGACTAGCAGGCTCTGAAGGAATACCACCCGCAGGACTTCTATCTTGGACAGGTGGAGTGCTCGTCGAACGAGTTCTTCTATTGGAAGGGAAAGGAAAACCCTGTTGCTCCAAAAGCTGAAACTGAGAATCTTCGATACCAAGGGCCCTTCTCCCTCTAGTGAAACGTGGAGTCGCCAGATCAAAGGATGATCGAAAAATTGCAGTACTGGAATGCGATTTTCCCCAGCGGAGCTGGAATGCAAATTTCCTCCCCAGCGGAGTCGCCAAAAACTGTTGGTCGTCAAATAGGACTTTTTAGAGAGCAACAGACAGGGGACGAAAAGTCCCTCCTCTTTAATGGGAGAGGTTCCCTTATTCTGAAACGAACTTATTTACAAATATACAGAACATTATTTTATGGTTAAACTTGGATATTACGAAAGTGCTTTTCACCAGGATCATCAGCTACGCAAGGACTGAGGAAAAAGAATAAGAAGATGAGCGAAACAATGAACATTCGAATTATAGATAGCGAATAATTCTTCGTGTATGCGAAGCTTCAAAAGATTTAAGACAAGATCATTTGAATGAGATTAAATTTAAAGACACAAAGTTCCATAAATAACCTTCTTGAATTTATTAGTCAAGGACACAAAGTTCCTTCTTGGTTGTCAAGATCGATCGCCAGTATTTGCAAAACCGGACGAGATGCAATCGAGAGACCAAACGAGTTAAGAACAAAATGATCTTCACAATATTAAAGGAAAACACAGAGACAACAAGAATCGATAGACAAAGAACGGAAAGCCCTTTTTGTATTGATTTCTTTTAAGGTCTATTTACACTTTCAAAGAAATATCCAAGTTCTTCCTCCTCGGAAAATGGCGTGGAAAGGCCATTATATAGATTACAAGTCGATTACTCTTAAGTAACCGTTTCTTTTAACTAAAGAGTAGTTAAGGACCGCCAATTGCAATGCCTTAACTAATTACAAGGAATACGAGAAGAAAGGGAAGAAGAGAAAAGAAAGGAGAAGGAGACAGGTGTCCAGTTCTGAGAAGGACCCACTGTCTTCAGAAACCGCCGCTTGAGTTTTCTTCCACGTCTCAGCCACGTCTTTGCCACGAGGGACACACCAGACGTTTCATCTTGAAGATGTCAGTGGATATCTTTGAAAACCGACGTCTTGAAAGTTTCGTCCTTCGTAACTGCTTCTTGAAATTTGATCTTCGGATTGATAGCATCAGAGCCGCAACTTAAATTTATTTTTTTGAAAAACAGCATATTCGGGTCGAGCGGGAAAAACTAAGTGTGAATGACACTTGGTACGCTTGGGACAGGTGAGACGCGAATGCGCGAAACACGCGGCTCGGGCGAAACAGGGAGAAGACGCACAAATGTATTTGGGACAAATGGGACGAAAATGCGCGAAGGACGCGGTTCGGGTGTTTCGGCCGAAATTGGAACAGCGGGCCCGTTTGGACTTGGGACATTCGGGACAAAATGTTCCGAAGTACGCGACTCGATCGGCTTCGGGCGAAAAAGCGACTTCGCACTTTTTAAATGGGGCAGTTGGGACAAAATTGCGCGAAGGACGCGATCCGGGCGAACCGGCCGGAAATGGAACAGAGCAATTTGGAACTCGGGACAGAATCGGGTGAATCGGCCGAAAATGGAACAGCGGGCCCGTTTGGACTTGGGACATTCGGGACGAAAAGTTCCGGAGTACGCGGTTCGGCCGGTTCGGGCGAAAATGGAACGACTCGCACTTTTTACTTGGGACATTCGGGACAGGAAAGTGCGAAGTACGCGGGAAGGATGATTCGGCCGAAATGGAACAGTTTGCATTTTTGGCTTTGGGGCACTTGGGACAAAAACTTTGACAGGCAAAATGGGACAAATTTTTCGGCTTCGGAGAAGCAGAAGGCACTTTCGTGACTTGGGACAGATGGGACAAAAAGTTCCGACAGGCCCGAAAATGGGACAAATTCGGAGGTTTCGGCCGATCGGAGAACAGAAGACACTTTCGTACTTGGGACAGATGGGACAAAAAGTTCCGACAGGCCCGAAAATCACACAAAACGACCCAGAACACAGATTTTTTCGAATTCACGACTTAGGCACCTCAGAGAAAAACACTTAAGACTCGAAATTTTGAAATTTTACTCTTATCAGAGCGGGGAATTTTGAGTGGACAACACTCGGCGACCCATGTTTGTAAATAGATATTGCTTTGGATTAACTGATGGATGCCGTTACCATGAAGGGTCATTCCCATTAAATCATTTTTTCAAACTTTACTATGCCTTTTTAGCTATAACAATACCCATATATGTCCTCAAAGATATGAATAAGATATGAGTAATCTCTACCGCTCATATACACATGCGGACATGGTTATGAATGGTTGTAGTTGAATACGGTAGTAAGCTGCGAGATATGGCCATGAATAGTGGTATATGGCCATGAATAGTGGTAGTTATATTCACACAAATTGCATATCTAGCTATTTGTTTGTGTATAAACACCGGTTGTATAATAAGGAGTAACATATACTCACACAAAATTTGTTCAAAGATGTGATATTAGTTGCTTATTGGGTTTATATTTTGAAATGCATTTATACGTCATGTGTTATTGGGTTTATACTCACTCACGATCTATGTTTATACGTCATGTGTTATTGCGAAGTTGGGCTTATTGGGTTTATATGTCATGTGTTATTGGGTTTATACTCACACACAATCAACTTTTCTCACTCCTAAGAGTCCACTAGCTTCATTGAAGATTACAATCCGCTCAACCTGTTCCTTAACAAATTTACTCCAACGTTCTGATTCTCTGCCATTAAATGCATAGGTATAATTTTCCATATATTTATAAGAGAGATTTTGACATCAAATGAGACTTTGATACTAAAAAAATCAGACCTGGGGCCGGATCTTGGAGTAAGGCATTGTATTTTGACCTATAATAAAAATAAGATATTAATTCATTAGTTCAAATGATACAAAGATTTATTTTCTTGTTTTCTTTTGGTCGTATTCCTGGTCATAACTCTTCCTTTATCTTCAAACTAACTGCCACTATTAACTTCCCCACTTCCTCTTTGCATGTATTTGCTCGCCCTTTCCTCCTCTAAAAATACTGATGCTTCTAAAATGTCAAGCACAACTACAGTTAACAAGGAGTTCGATTCAAACAAATTTAGGGCTGGAAATTGATGCTACGTGATAACTTATACATTTGCATACTGAAAAAACTTCCTATTTGACTTGAAACTTTACAAGCCTTCTTTACTACTGCTTCCTCACATATACATTAACTTGTAGTCAAGGGACTAATGGTATGAAATCCTTTAATAGCCACTTTGAATACTATTACAACCACCGTGTAGTAAAAAAGCATGTATAATTACACAACAATATTAAAGACCCCTGAAAAACTGACAAGTGTTGATGTGTTGATATGGCCAAAACAACAACGAATAGTTACAACCATCAACCAAGCCGAAACCCACCTCATAAAACAAGCATACATATTGATATGTATATAGTTGAAAGTCACTAAAACTATCAAAGGAGTCAAACACAATGCCACAGACATAATTTCATTGTGTTGCATTAAGCTCCATTTCTGGCCTATCTAGGTCTGCCACTCTTGCATACCTGATACTGATAGTAAATGATAATAAAAATTTAAAAATAACTGAGATCTCATAATGAACGGTATAACAGAAAACACATAATGATGTGTAATAACACCATAAACTAACATTTTAGTTATTTATCCCTCTTTAGTTGCATGATGATGATATTGCAAAATATCTGGTACGATCTCTCCCTTGTAGGAATTGAGCAACAATAGTTAATTCACTCTATGTTCAAATGGCTGAAAGGTAGCCTTTGTTCGACCATGTTGTCAACATTGCATGGTGCATCAAAGAGCTTTGATGAGATATGTGTGCTATGAATGAATTTTTCTTGTTGGAATTTGTGTAAAAACTATTTTGGTGTTGTTGATTATAATTTTAAAAATCCACACAAACCTCTGGAAATATAATTTTAAAAATCCCAACTAAGTATGACTAAATAAATATGCGATATTGTGGGATATGTACAAATGGGAATGTGTGCAACATGAACTATTTCAACCTTTAGAGTTGTGAGGAGTGCAATTGTGACTATGTGAAGAAGTTTGAAGAAATTCAACTTTTAGAGTTATGTAGGGGCATAAATAAAATTGAATTTGTGTGCCTTAAAATAGTAGACACCCAAACCCCACATGTAAATAATTTATAATATTGTATCTACATAAACAAAGTACACTTGGCAGATTTATAAACTTTAGTAAGTGATTGGGAAAGTTGGCCTTTTTCCCAGCTTGTCAGATTTCAATCTTTAGTAAGTGAAAACAAGGTGTATACATATACTCTACCCAAAGTTCATCACATGCCATTATAGTGTAATTTGAGATGGTGATTTGGGAAATGGACCTACTATACCAAAATCTAGGTAAATAACTATAAAGAAGTAATAACTTAAGAAGTTAAACATAATGAAATATGCATACCTTTACTTAAGTTTCTACGTTCAAGTGAATGGATGTTGGATCCATCATCTCGACCACATGTAACATTTTAAAAATTACTCATGGTAACCCTAATAATAAATGACTACAAAGAAAAGTATAATGCAATGTATACAAACGAGTATAAAAAGTAAGTATAATCAATGTAGATATCTCTCAAAGGTAAGGGTGTTAGGAAAGGTCCAAATACACTATAAAGGGAAGGCTAAATTAGGTCCAAATCCTGAGAAAGGTGTAAATATGTACTAGGCCAAGTCTAGATAGCTATAAAGAGAGGCTAAATTAGGTCTAGGAGACCCTAAAGACATACAATGTATATAAAAGGAACATATAACCTCCTTTCGACATAACTTTTTCTTACAAACCTAGATCACTTTGTGAGCTAGGTATTTTTTTGTGGGTTAGCTCTAGAATGGTCATTTATTTAATACTATTTTGAGAAAGGATCCCTATAGATCATTATTACCTTACATGCAATATCTTAAGTTTATTCTAGTTTGTCGATAAGAGATCTACAATTGTAATATTAGGGTAATTGATTTGTGGGTACACCCATGCTTTATGGCACTCAAGATGACATTGTACGAGAGGTAGGAAGTAGATAGGTGGGAAAAAACCTCATATTGTTATAATCTACATTCCTACCTAGTGTGGTTGAGGGATGTATATGTTGCAACCATTATCGATATTTATAAGGCAATTATAAATCTTATGGTGACATGTGTATTTTGTCACAAGTTAGGTTAAGATGTTCCACTTTTTTGTATAGCCATGTGTCAAGTGGTGCTAGATCAAGGAATAATACATTACATGAGTATAAATTTGGTACATTTGTACCATGACATTTATCATATATTAGCTCTATAAAATATGGTGATTAGGTTAGTGATTCTATTTTTCACGGGATTTATAAGATGTTCATGATGCATATACTAATGGGGAAACATCTACATATTGTCGCAAAGTTTCACTTATTTGTGTGTTTGGCTTGGAATTCATTAGCAAGTGATTATATGAGATTAAGGGGATATTATGTGGTGCTCGACGACCATTAGCCACTTCTTTCCTTCCCAAAGCGACTCCATTCGAACCCTAACAAGTAAGAGTTGAGTCTTTTACAAGAGAAATTTTTTTATTTGTGTGTTTTTGATATGGGATTGTAACAACAAATGTGCAGCCTAAGAAAATTAGTTACAGACAAATCAATTTGATTGTAATATATAGGAATAAGGAAAACGTGAGAATGGCCAGAGATGTTATAAACTGAAATCAACTTCTCCACGAGATCTGAAAATGATAACATGCGATAACATCTAATTTATTTACCATTGTCCTCAAATTTGTTATCCAATTTCTTAAGTAGGGGTCTTTTATTTCTTGGTTTATATACTTAAATGAAGGATTTCCCAAAAATGCCAAATTTAATATGACTATTATTGTTATGACTCCATCCAACTTGGGATGTATTAGCTAGCTATTAGCTAGAGATGTTCCCGCAACAACAATGCTTAATATTATTGCCATCATTTCATCCAACCCGAGATTTATTATTAGCTAGAGACATTGTGATTTAGTTGTGAGAGTCCAATGAAGGACAATTTTTGACCATACAACCCATAATAGTCATGTGCTAATACTCAGACTACATGGACAATGCAATATTTCAACTATAACGCAAAATGCCAAACACAAATTTTATTCAATGGAGGAAATTCAATTATAGACATATAACATGGATTTTTAATTACAATCTTGAAATTCAAATATTACAAGGATCTTGAATGGTATGTTCAAACACAATGCTTCTACCCTAGTCATATAGGGTTTGCACGACTCTATGTGAACTAATAATGGTCAATTTTTTTACACTTGTTGCACCAACTAGAAGTCTTCTCTCAGGTTCAACTCTATATATTCTTACTTTGGCTACCAACCCCTTCAATAACTCTAACCATCATATATATAGGCACAAGAACTAGCTGCAATAGTTGAAGTAGTTCCCCTATTTAATCCTCTAACTATTTGGTTGTGAATAATCACAATTTGATCGTTATGTGTTCTCAATCATCATGATCTTCCATGTGTGACATATGACACTTAACCGACATAAAATACAACACTTGCAATTCACTTCATCTCCTATATTCTCAAGTGTTTGCAAGTAACCAAAGTTTCATGCAAACCTTTCTAACCAATTGCATGTGCCATCTTGCAAGATATTGTGAGTGCATAATACTCTTATTTTGTTGCACAAGCTTTACCTTTGTGCCATGCTTTAACACTTATGCACCTAGGGTGCAACTCCAACCTTTATGCAAGATGACTACTACTTATAGGATCAAAAGTATTTATTCCAAGACACTACATTGTGCATGCTTATATGTTCTTACTTTGGCTACCAACCCCTTGATAACTCCAACCACCATATTTATAGGCACAATAAGTAACTACAACAGTTGAAGTGGGTCACCTTCTTAATCCTCTTAACTATTTGGATGTGACTCAACACATTTTGATCGTTGTGTGTTCTCAACCATCATGGTCTTCCTTGTGTGACATACGACATTTAACCAACACAAAATATGACACTTACATGTCACTTCATCTCATATCTACTCAAGTTTGTGCAAGTAACCAAAGTTGCACTTAAGCCTTTCTAACCCATTGCATGCCCCATTTTGTAAGATGTTGTAAGTGCATAATACTCCCATTATGATGCACAAGCTTGACCTTTGTGCCATGCTTCAACACTTCTACACCTAGGGAGTAACTCCAACCTTTATGCAAGATGACTACTATGTATAAGAACAAAATTCTTTATTCTATGACACTACATTGTGCATGCACAATGTTGCATAAAACACTTGTCCCTAAGTTTTTGGGTGATGTGCATTGCTTGCACATTCTAATGCTCCTACATCATACAACTTAGGTAAGAGAAATGAACCATGAAATCTTCCTCGTGTATTCCACGAGGTCTTCAATAGATCCTTTATGTTTAGCAGGTTTGTATACACTCAACCATGTTACACCTTCAACTTACCTTCCTTTCCACTTATCTAGATAATACTAGTATTCCCTTCTACATTAATTTTAAGGATTTGGTAGAGAATCCCTTGAGAATCATTTATTTAAATTATTCATAACCATCGAGTGGGCCCTTATACGCGGGGGAAGGAGATCTCACTTTAACATATTTGAGCGAGAGTCATGCTATATGTAACATGATCTTATAGTTCATTGGGATAAACTTAGTTGATGACTCAACTATACTACATGTAACATGATCTTATAGTTAATTGGGCTAACTTTAGTTGATGACTCAATAACACTACATGAATCTCCTAAACCAACCAACACTACAAACATATCCTAAATTAAATCTATAGTGTTTGTGGAATTTGAACTTTGTGTGTTTTATCTCAAAATGGCCTCTAAATAATCGTGACATTAATAATTTTTTTAATATTTGTCGATAATAATCACAAGATAAAATGATTCACTTAACACATAAACAACTTTAAAAAATTTACCCTCTAATATATTCTCTAGTGAGTCTGAATGATGAAGAACTCATACTTTTGAAAAAGAAGTTCCAAGTTTGAATCACATGAAAGAAAATTTATACAAAGTGGTCACATATAATATAAAATATCTTCTATGTACCAAAAATACAAAATATAGACTCTTCTATATACCAAAAATACAAAATATAGACTTAAATACTAAAAATAAGAAATAGTCTCATATACTCTTAATGACCTTATAAACTTTGACACTGAAAGTATATATTAATTTCATATACTATAAACTATATTATAATTTCAAAACAAGTTACACCACATCAATCTTAGGGTATTGTATCGAGTCTTTAGGGTGTTAAATAAATGTTTATTGTATCCCAATTATTTTATGTGGGGTGACTAATTAGTGTTAAAGGTGTCGTATAAGTGTTTACTGATGTCCAAAATTAATTTAATGTGGGTGACTTAATATTATTTATGGTGAGAGAATTAGAATAATTATAGCTAATATTATGTTTCATTCATCATTAGAATTAGAATACTTTTAGCTAATACTTCTAGAGATGTTATGTTAATGTTATAAACAATTTGTAAATTTATTGTTCATTTTATATAAACAATCATGCAAAAAAATTAAATGTTTTGTTATGTGGAAGGAATACAAATCAAATCTACAATATTATCTAAATGAAGTTAGTGATCATATAATATTTCCAAGAATAAGTAGGAATTACACTAGTATGTTAATAAGTGAGATCGATGAAAAATATCTATTACCTAATACTGTGAAAATAGGAACAAATTTATGTTCTTGATATACACATGGATGGCTTAAGAAAACACTTGTGGCAAATTTTTACATAGTTTCTTGGGAATGCATGGAGGATGGCCCAAGATAATGGTCTAGAAAGATGGCACAAACAACCTAACAGGCTATGTTCTATGGTTAGTAAATTTAAATAAGTTACATCAGCTCAACATGTGATGTCGATATATTCTACTCCACATGTCTTGAACTCTATAGTGTCATGTGACATGCGCATGTGAAATCCCTTAAAATTATTGTGTTCTAAGTAACTGCAAAACACTAGGAGTGACATTGCAAAAAACAACTAAATAGACACTAAATAATATTGTGAACTATTTTATTATTGTAATATTTTGTTTAGTATATAGACACTAAATAATAGTGTGAACTAGTTTATTATTACGGTATTATTGTATTCATGTGTTTGTTAATAAATGATAGAGGATTCAGTAATTTCTACAATTTGTGTTTATTAATCATTGGTATGAGACTAGTTAATTATGTTGATATTATGTTGGTATTGGTTAAATATGCATGCAATCTTCGAGTTGTTAGTTGTGATTTCATTGCTCTTAGCTGTTTTAAATTAAATACATTAGGAAAAGTTTGATTTCTTGGATGCATTATAGTTGTAAATATTACAAATGTGGATATCATTTGTATATATATATATATATATATATATTATTAGTTGTTAAATATTGGTAATTTTAATGTTGTGAATGTTTAATGAAAGTTGAAGATATAAAAATTATGTGATATCATACTTTAACTCTCAATTTGGCATATGGGGACAAGTGCCTCTACAAAAACAGGAATCAGTGTGTGCTGAAGGGGCTTGCCCCTTAGGATGCCACATCGATACGCCCAACTATCATTGCGTGATGAAGGGGCTTGCCCCTTAGGATTCCGCATCGATAGTTGGGTGGTATATTGTCTTAGAGCGAAGTTTTTAAAGTCACTTGCTGACCCTCCACTCAGAAATGCACCCTCTCGTAATATCACAACCGCCCCTTTCACAACGGATGATTGTGATATTATGGTAGGGTGCATCTTGAGTGAAGGATAGCCGTTGACATTTTTCGATACTTGAATTTTTCATGGATATTAG
Source organism: Taxus wallichiana var. yunnanensis (assembly GCA_018340775.1). Lineage (NCBI taxonomy): Eukaryota > Viridiplantae > Streptophyta > Pinopsida > Cupressales > Taxaceae > Taxus > Taxus wallichiana. The sequence goes on along the minus strand of CM031237.1, from coordinate 187,408,360 downwards.
CTTTCTGATGTTGTGATTATTTTATCATAATGGATGACGTATATTTTATTTGACATGTATCGTACTAACGTTAATTGTATATTTTTGTTTGCATGTGTGTTGTTGTATTCAGTTTGTATTTTGCATGGTGAAAATGAATACACGAAGCTCAATTCCTCCTAATCCTGTAGGGATAACGTTGACAAACTCCCAAATTCCAAAGGGAGGAATGCTTTAGGAGGTCCACATTTGTGGTCTATATAGACCATCATCAACAAAATAAGCCGCCCAAACCGGAAATTGCAGTGATGGTTAAGGCCCAACTCAATTTGCCCGAAACTTATGTTATTTATTTTTCTAAGTTCCGCACTATAGGGCCACATTCGCGAGGATATGGTCTAGCGTATGACACGATGGAGGATGCCCAGAAGTATGAGCCTCCACATAAGTTGAGAAAGATGGGAGTTCCAGTCATAAAACCGGTGATAGATCCAAAAATTGTGCAAAAAAGATTGCACATGGAAGCAACTCCAAGTTTGCTAAAAAAATAGTTACTATTTTTTATGTTTTGTTCTAAAAAACTTATGACGTGTTTGAAAAAAACCTATATAAATATTTAATTTTTGTCGAATGTTGATTCACACCAACATAAATATATTTCATTTTGTTGTTCGAATATATTCTTGATTCACACGAGCTTAAATATGAAATATGTTTTCCTTAGTATTAATACGTGTTTCTATGGATTATAGTTTTAAAATTACTAATGTTTAGATATTTTTATAGCAAGTTTAGATTATTAAAATTCATTTATGTTAAAATTATATTTAGGTAGGAAATGTGTAATGGTAATGATTTTCTAATTCACTAAGTATGGGATTATCATCATTTGTCCAATTTAGGATTGTATTGGTGCAATTATCATTTCCAATCATTTATTTATGTGTAAAGAGTGTTGTAATATGAGTTCAACTCATATAGAGATGCACCTGTAGCCTACTTAATATACATAATATAGAAAACCAATATTGTTTGAAAAGGAGTTAATTCTAGAGAACTCGAGTACTCATTGAAGCATGTAATTTTAATACTAGATATACATTACAATGGTTATTTAGTGAATAAACTATAACAATTATTAGAATGTCATTCGCAATACTATAGGCTATAACAATTATTGGAATGTCGTTCGCAATACTATAACTAATCAAATGTTTATAGATATTGATATTGCAAATAGATTGAAATCTATCTATTCATAATAGACTAATCAATTTATTAAGTGATTTATTCAAATTTAATATTTACCCATTACATTTATAAACTCATAATTATAGGAAAACATATTTAAAAAAAAATGTAAATTGTGTTTGTATTAATTATATGTTAGCAACATAAAGTTATCTATTCAGAAAATGAGTGGAATGGAACCAAACCCATGATTACGATTCCAATATATTCCAAAATATATTTGCACTTTAGTCTAACATACGAAATACAAAGTTTTAGTATTGTAAGGAATACAATGTTTTAATACAATGTTTCCCAAAAAGAAGTCGCTCACGAACACATGACGTTAACTCATTTAGAGTGTATGTCGTAGACAAAAGTACTAACTCCATTGACTCTCCAATAAGAAATCGTTATTAATGAATGAACTCAGGAGCAAATGTTTTAGGGCCTTGTCATATGTTAAATTATAGATGTTTGTATTGAAAAAGTCAAATTAGAAGTGTTCATTCTATTTTTTTAATGTTTGCTTATGATATATTTTTGTCCATTGTAAAGGTAAGCATGGTTGCCATTTGGAGATTGGAAATTCATGGAGTGTCGAATACCTCTGAAAATCTTGCATGTTCATCGTTCATATTATACGACCTTGACGGAAGCAAGATAGTAGAAAGAGGTACAATTTTTGGAAATGCCACTATGACCTTCCACCAGGCTGAGTATAGGGCGTTGATATTGGGTCTTGAGGAAGCGATACGCCACGATGTTCAGAACATTTGTGTGTTTTCTCACGATATGCTTGTTGTGAAACAAATGACTGGTGTATACCAATGTAACAATGTAAATCTTTCAATTCTTTGAGTTCAAGTGCTAGAGAGTGTATCTCGCATTGCGAAATGTTCATACGTGCATGTAAAAGTTAACAGAGGTAGGTTAGATGTATGTCAAGTGTCTAGGGACACTATAAACCAAGAAGTGGTAGCTTTGCTAGCACTTTCCATGGAAGACATTTCAATATGATATATGTGTATTTCCTTTTTGCGTAATGGTAGACATACATTATTTATTAGATTGTGAATAACTAATATTATGTGAATTGTCTCTAGCATATATATTATATATTTTGTGGATAATATGATGATACATCATATAGTGTTGGTTGATAAACCGGGCATTTTGGATACATCATGCTTTATCCTATCTTCTCTTTTAACACACTTGCAATTCACATTTCATGTTTAGTTCGAAAACATATAGAGTCGAGTATCTAGTTTTGAAAAAAATAATGTGTGTGGCTAATTTCGATCACAAATCATTTATTGTGCACGATTTTCTCAATATGAATGTAAAATATGAATAAATAAGTTCGTGCACCATTTGTTTTACTTTAACTTGTTTTACAATGCATTGCTTCAACGATGGTTATGACAACGCACATGAACGAAACATGCGGAAGCTCAGCGAGACATGGGCGATCCATGTTCACAATCCGTTCTTATGTTTTCGGGAAGACATAAATAATGAGATGGTAATATATAACTTTGTGAACATTAATTGTTTGTCGTAGTAACAATTATGTCATTTCTTTGGGATAACAATTATGAAATTGATGTCTTTTCATACAGGTTTCTTCACATTCCATGATGATAATATTCGAATATGTGAACATTACTTATTTTGCAAAATACTTAATATTTTATGTTGGGCTAATAGTTATGCACTTGGACTCCGTAGATACAAGTACCTTCACATCACATGGTGCGTACGCGTTTTGCAAGCATCACAGAGGAAGAAAAGGGAGATGATCCTCCATAGTTGATGGTGATATGTCATATGGTCCTTCGGAGCCCATTCACTCAGATATCCATGAGCCACCCATAGAATATAAAACCTGAATATGTTAATGGTCGTATTCGTTATGTTTGTCAGCATGGATCATGTGCTAATAGTGGGGATGTTAGGTTTTCGAGTTGCATAGACTAAATAGACATCGCCAAGTAGAACACAATCTTCCCTCTGTGGAACCTCGTAAGCGTGGCCGTAAGCATATGGGGAAACGATCACCTATCTCTCAAGATAGAAGCAGGGCATACGTGCAAAAGAGGGAGGCGGATGTGAACTATGTCCTGAGGTAACGATTCTACTTGCAACGGAGGAGGGTTATTGATCGAGTTTGCAAAAAAGAATGTAAATATCGATTTGAGGAGTTGAGTGAGAAGGAAAGAGGGAGGTGGATAATGTAATGCGTGCCTACAATTCAATAGAGATGTGAAAGACGAGAGAGGAGCATTGGTTAAGAGTGAGAGGAAATAAAAACTCAAATATCGAACAAAGGTAAATTTAAGATTAGTATAGTATTTTATATATAATGTTTGGTTGGAAATCAAAAACTTGATATTCTGTCATGAACAAGAAGCTAGAGAAGAGGGTGGAACAAGTAGCAAAAATGTTGACCCCCTACGAATGATAACATAAGTAATTATTGGTCTTTCGTAAGTAAAGATACAATGTATTTTTGTGTATATTTTTGTATATACTAACTATAGGCATGCGTAGGATTATGACATTCCCTTGTGTTAACTCTTACACCGACAGAGACACTCGATTTGTAGTGTAAAATAGAGAGAGGTAAAAAACCACTTAACATGCACTTGAAAAATGTATGTTGCCTTATGTTGTTGATACTTTAATTGTCTTGATGGCTCGATTGTTATAGGTGGACGTTTGCGATAAGATGCCCCCTTCTCAATCAGCTTGTGGTCTTGATCTTATTAGAGATAGCTTCACGTGAGGTAAGAGAGGCAGAGATGAAAAATCCTAGAGTTGAAACTTATTTTCCAATCGAGGAGAGAGAGGGTGATGAGGGGAGGCATGAGGAGAGGGACACAAACACTTTGTTCTTTGGCGGTGAGAGAGGGTGGAACTGGGTTGGTAAGTTATTGAATGTTCTCATTTGATTTTCTGTATTCTTTTTGGTGAAATTAAGAAAAAAATTATTAATGCAATTGAGATTATCGTTATTATAGGCTTTTCTTGATGGGGCCAAAGTTAGGTTAAAGTCAGATGATATGGTTGTCATGAGAGGATTGGTTTGTGATAGTAGCCTGCACACAAAGTGTCATGGCATCACACTCCCCAAATTTATTGTCAAAGTGATTATTTCTGAGGTTCATTTTTCCCACTGCTCCATTTCCCTACCCTAATACATTTGCAAACACTTTGGCAGAGTGTGTCAAAGGGTTTACTATTTGGGATCTCAGCGATATCAAACTTGACACTCCTGAAGAGGCAAGTATTTGTAATGAATGATTTAATTTAATTATGTGTTTAACTGAGAGATTCATCTACGTTCACTTATTTACTATATGGTTGGCTTTTAGGATGATGCGGTACATGTTGAGATAGTGCGCCATACTCGGATAAAGACATCGGATGCCCCACCCATTCTTGGCATCACGCCAAATTCTATTCATAGAAATGAGAAGAAATGTATTAGATTTTATGATGGAGTATTGTCTGTCGCTAACACTAGGCAACGAAGGAGATGAAAACCTTTATGTATAACATTGATTGTGAGGAGTCGATTAGTATATATGTGTATATGACGATGATGTTACTTTAATGTGTTTGAGGTTTATGACTTAGTACTACATTATTGATATATTGAATATGGTTTGTGGTTATGGGTTACATAGAGTTATCCATTTACGATCTGTTTATAATGCATTAGATGGTTTTTATTCTGTTATGTGACATTCCATTTACTGTATAAATGATGATGTTGTCACTTTGTGTATCTAGTTAATGTATTAATGTGACTATGGATTGTGGATTACGGTTTTTGGTATGTGGTTACATAGTTGAGTTCTTATTCCTTGTATGCCTGCTTGGGTTTGACATGTTCAGTAATTAATCGTAGATAATTCACAATTTTTTCAAATTTTGTGTATTATGGATTACGGCTTGTGGTTTATCGTTACATAGTTGCATTCTACATCCATGTATGCGTACTTGGGTTTGATGTGGTTACTGAAACTTTCATATATATTTCATCCATGATAATATTTTGTTACGTATAAGTTAAGTGCATTATTTCCTTTCACATTATGTTTGAATGGTAACAGATAATAATCGATTGTTATAATACATGTTTATTTAGATGGCAAGACTAAAGAATACTGGAAAGTGCAAGGCTTCGCTAGTGCAAGAACCAAATGATTATGAATCATTCGATAGTGACACTTATCCATTCAAAAAGAATGCAAAGAGCTTTACAAACAAAGATGTCGAGTCTTTACACAAAGACGAGCCTTCCCACACGATTCGTATGGATTTAGAAATGAAACTTGTAACAAAGAAGACAAAGATATATCAAAACTAGTGTGAAATATTTGCATTGGAAAATTTATATTTTATGAAAAAAATAAGGAAATATTGGATGAAATAGGAGAAATTTCCTCAAGGCAGATGGAGTTGGAGGTCGAGGTTCAGGAGTTAGAACTAGAAATTAAGAATTGGGAGACAATGCGTGAAGCGAGAAAAAAAAGTGTTCGCAAATCATGTAGCAAACTTTAATACCGTTCTTAAAACACATGAAGATCTAGAAGGAAGTATGGAAGAAGATGTACATGCACGCCAAGGTGGCAATTGAGGAAAAAACACCGACACTCCCACCCAAGACAATGATAACAAATGAATATACCAGTCATAGAAATTTTATATTTCACTTACATATTTGACAAATTTTACTTATATATTAGACATATATGTATAGATATTGATTATGTGGTATGCAAAAAATTAGTTATATTTGATGAATTTTGCCTTTTTAGCATAATAGATGATATGGATAGATGTATGTGGTTAAATTATGATTATTAGATGTATGTGATTTTACACTAATATGGTTGTTTTTAGTTGATGTTATGATGTGCACATTAATTAGTATTTAGATCATGTATTTCAATTGTTATATCTGGTATGTGATGTGATGAATAAGGAAGAGTAATATAAGTGTGATTAGAAGACAAGTGTGATTAGAAGACAATTGTATATATGTGTGATGAGGTTGTTACTTTAATGTGTTTGACGTTTACGATTTAGTATTACATTCTTGTTAAATTGAATATGGTTTGTGGTTCTGTTTATAGCACATTAAATGGTTTTTATTCTTGTTATGTGACATTCCATTTATTGTATAAATAATGATGTTGTCCTGTGTATATGGTTAATGTATTAATGTGACTATGAATGTGGATTACGGTAAATGGTATATGGTTACTTTGTTGGGTTTTGCTTCCGTGTACGGTATATGGTTACAATTACGTTTGAATGTTAACAAATATTAATTGGTTGTTTAAATACATGTTTAATTAGATGACAAGAAAAAAGAAGGTTAGAAAGCGCAAGGCATCACTAGTTCGGAACCAAAAGACTATGCAAAATTCTATAGTCCCAGTACTAATGTGTTCGGAAAGACTGTAGAGAGCCCTGCAAATGAAAATGTTGAAGTTGGACAAGAAGATGAGTCATCCCCATCAGTTCGTATGGAAATAGAACTGAAACATGCAATGAACAAGGAAAAGTTTTATAAAATCGAGTGTGAAAGACTTAGACTGCAATATTTAAAATTGTCAAAGATAAATAAGGAATTATTGGACCAATTACTAGATGCTTCCTCAAAGAAGATGGAGTTGGAGCTTGAGGTTCAAGAGTTGGAATTAGAAATTAAGAATTGGGAGATGACGTGTGAATCCAACAAAAAAGTGTTTGAAAATCAAGTAGCAAGTTTTAATTCCGTTGTTAAAATTCACGAAGGTCACAAAGAATTATGGAAGAAGATGTACATCTGGCCAAGGCGTCGACTGAGGAAAAAAGTACCAGTTGCTCACACCAAAGACTATCCAAGTGACCTTTGACATAAAATATGACTTTGTAATAAAATGACACTTTCCATGTGACCTTTGACATCAACAGGTGTTGGTTAAATGTATATTTTAGTTTTTAAAAGAGTAAATAATAATTATACCATCAAAACATACTAAAAAAATTTAAAATGGAAAAAGATTTAAAATGTGCAAGTATTGTGAATGTTACTTCTAGTTAATGTACATATTATAGAGAATTTGAATTTCAAGTTCTCATTGAAGCATGTAATTTTCATCTGCATATACATTACAATGGAATGATCTTAGTTTAAATGTGTGTTACCATTCATTAAGACTACAAAATTGAACCCCTTTTTCCATCACTTTGGAAAAATTGAACCCTTCTCCACCTGACAAGTAGTTGATGTGGAGTCAATGTTTACAACAAGAAGGAAGAGCACCGCGGGTTGTGCCTTTTGGAGAACGGGTCGCATTTTAAAAGTGTTGAAAAACACCTTGCATTTTCAATGTGGGAAAATGCACCCCTTTTTCCATCACATTGGAAAAATTCAACCCTTCTCCACTTGACAAGTATTTGATGTGGATTCAATGTTTACAATAAGAAGGAAGAGCACCGTGGGTTGCACCTTTTGGAGAACGGGGTCACATTTTTCAAAGTGTTGAAAAACATCGTGTATTTTTCAACATGGCGGAAAACACACCCCTTTTTCCATTGCTTTGGAAAAATTGAACCCATATCCACCTGATAAGTAGTTGATGTGGATTCAATGTTTACAACAAGAAGGAAAAGCACCACGGGTTGCGCCTTTTGGAGAATGGGGTCACGTTTTTCAAAGTCTTGAAAACATCATGCATTTTTCAACATGGTGGAAAACACACCCCATTTTCCATCACATTGGAAAAATTCAACCCATATCCACATGATAAGTAGTTGATGTGGAGTCAATGTTTACAACAAGGAGGAAGAGCACTGCGGGTTGTGCCTTTTAGAGAACGGGGTCACGTTTTTCAAAGTGCTGAAAAATACTGTGCATTTTTCAATGTGGTGAAAAATGCACCCCTTTTCCATCACATTAGAAAAATTCAACCCTTCTCCACTTGACAAGTATTTTATGTGGATTCAATGTTTACAACAAAAGGAAGAGCACCACGGGTTGCGCCTTTTGGAGAATGGGGTTACATTTTTCAAAGTGTTGAAAAACACCGTGCGTTTTTCAATGTGGCGAAAAACACACCCCTTTGTCCATCGCATTGAAAAAACTCAGCCGATATCTACATGGCAAGCGGTTGATGTGGAGTTAATGTTTACAACAAGAAGGAAGAGCACCATGGGTTACGCCTTTTGGAGAACGTGATCGCATTTTTCAAAGTGTTGAAAATACCGTGTGTTTTTCAACGTGGCAGAAAACACACCCCTTTTTCCATCGCATTGGAAAAATTCAACCCTTCTCCACCTGATAAGTAGTTGATGTGGAGTCAATGTTTACAACAAGAAGGAAAATCACCATGGGTTGCACCTTTTAGAGAACAGGGTCACATTTTTCAAAGTGCTGAAAAACACCATGCATTTTTCAACATGGTGGAAAACGCACTCCACTTTCCATCGCTTTGGAAAAAATTCAACCCATCTCCACTTGAAAAGTAGTTGATGTGGATTCAATGTTTACAACAAGAAGGAAAAACACTGCGGGTTACACCTTTTGAATAACATGGTCACATTTTTCAAAGTGTTGAAAAACACTGTGCACTTTTCAATGTGGCTGAAAACACCCCTTTTTCCATCGCATTGAAAAAATTCAACCCTTCTCCACCTGACAAGTACTTGATGTGGATTCAATGTTTACAACAAGAAGGAAGAGCACCACGGGTTGCGCATTTTAGAGAATGGGGTTACGTTTTCAAAGTGTTGAAAAATCACCGTGCATTTTTCAATGTGGTGGAAAATGCACCCCATTTTCCATCGCATTAAAAAACTCAACCCATATCCACCTGACAAGTAGTTAATGTGGAGTCAATGTTTACAACAAGAAGGAAGAGCACCGCGGGTTACGCCTTTTGGAGAACGTGATCATGTTTTTCAAAGTGTTGAAAAACACCGTGCATTTTTCAACGTGGCAGAAAATGCACCCCTTTTTCTATCACATTGGAAAAATTCAACCCTTATCCACTTGATAAGTAGTTGATGTGGAGTCAATGTTTACAACAAGAAGGAAAAGCACTATGGGTTACGCCTTTTGGAGAACAGGGTCACATTTTTCAAAGTGCTGAAAAACACCGTGCGTTTTTCAACATGGTGGAAAATGCACCCCACTTTCCATCGCTTTGGAAAAAATTCAATCCTTCTCCACCTGACAAGTATTTGATGTGGATTCAATGTTTACAACAAGAAGGAAAAGCAACTTTTACGAAGTTACACCTTTTGAAGAACGTGGTCACGTTTTCCAAAGTACTGAAAAATACCGTGTGTTTTTCAACGTGGTGGAAAACGCACTACTTTTTCCATCGATTTAGAAAAACTCAACCCATATCCACTTGACAAGTAGTTGATGTGGAGTCAATGTTTACAACAAGAAGGAAAAGCACCGTGGGTTTCACCTTTTGGAGAACGTGATTACATTTTTCAAAGTGCTGAAAAACACTGTGTATTTTTCAACGTGGTGGAAAATGCACCCCACTTTCCATCGCATTGGAAAAATTGAACCCTTCACCACCTGACAAGTAGTTGATGTGGAGTCAATGTTTACAACAAGAAGGAAAAGCACCGCAGGTTGCACCTTTTAGAGAACAGGGTCGGGTTTTCAAAGTACTGAAAAATACCGTGCATTTTTCAATGTGGCGAGAAAATGTACCCCACTTTCCATCGCATTGGAAAAATTCAACCCATATCCACCTGAAAAGTAGTTTATGTGGAGTCAATGTTTACAACAAGGAAAAGCACCATGGGTTGCGCCTTTTGGAGAATAGGGTCGCGTTTTTCAAAGTGCTAAAAACACCGTGCGTTTTTCAACGTGGCGGAAAATGCACCCCTTTTTCCATCGCATTGGAAAAACTCAACCCATATCCACCTGAAAAGTATTTTATGTGGAGTCAATGTTTACAACAAGAAGAAAGAGCACCGCGGGTTGCGCCTTTTGGAGAACGGGTTGGGTTTTCAAAGTGCTAAAAACACCGTGCATTTTTCAACATGGTGGAAAACGCACCCCACTTTCCATCGCTTTGGAAAAAATTCAACCCTTCTCCACCTGACAAGTAGTTGATGTGGATTTAATGTTTATAACAAGAAGGAAAAACACCGCGGGTTGCGCCTTTTGGAGAACGTGGTCACGTTTTTCAAAGTCTTGAAAAACACCATGCATTTTTCAATGCGGTGGAAAACGTACCCCTTTTTCCATCGATTTGAAAAACTCAACCCATATCCACCTAAAAAGTAGTTGATGTGGAGTCAATGTTTATAACAAGAAGGAAAAGCACCGGGGTTACGCCTTTTAGAGAACGTGATTACGTTTTTCAAAGTGTTGAAAAATACCGTGCATTTTTCAACGTGGTGGAAAACACACCCCACTTTCCATCGCATTGGAAAAATTCAACCCTTCACCACCTGACAAGTAGTTGATGTGGAGTCAATGTTTACAATAAGAAGGAAAAGCACTTGCAAGTTGCGCCTTTTAGAGAACGGGGTCGGGTTTTTCAAAGTGCTGAAAAACACCGTGTGTTTTTCAACATGGCGAAAATGCACCCCACTTTCCATCACATTGGAAAAATTCAACCCATATCCACCTGACAAGTAGTTTATGTGGAGTCAATGTTTATAACAAGAAGAAAAAGCACCGGAGGTTGTGCCTTTTGGAGAATGGGGTCACATTTTTCAAAGTCTTTGAAAAACACCGTGCATTTTTCAACGTGGCGAAAAATGCAACCCTTTTCCATTGCATTGGAAAAATTCAACCCTTCTCCACTGACAAGTAGTTGATGTGGAGTCAATGTTTACAACAAGAAGGAAGAGCACCACGGGTTGTGCCTTTTGGAGAATGGGGTCACATTTTTCAAAGTGTTGAAAAACATTGTGCATTTTTCAACGTGGTAGAAAATGCACCCTTTTTCCATCGCATTGGAAAAATTCAACCCATATCCACTTGACAAGTAGTTGATGTGGAGTCAATGTTTACAATAAGAAGGAAGAGCACCGTGGGTTGTGCCTTTTGGAGAACGTGATCACGTTTTTCAAAGTGTTGAAAAACACTGTGCATTTTTCAATGTGGTGGAAAACGCACCCCACTTTCCATCGTATTGGAAAAATTAAACCCTTCCACATGACAAGTAGTTGATTTGGAATCAATGTTTACAACAAGAAGGAAAAGCACCACATGTTGCACCTTTTGGAGAACGGGGTCGGGTTTTCAAAGTATTGAAAAACACTGTGCATTTTTCAACGTGGTGGAAAATGCACCCCACTTTCCATCACATTGGAAAAATTCAACCCATATCCACCTGAAAAGTATTTTATGTGGAGTCAATGTTTACAACAAGAAGGAAAAGCACTGTGGGTCGCGCCTTTTAGAGAACAGGGTCACATTTTTCAAAGTGCTTTGAAAAACACCATGCATTTTTCAACGTGGCGGAAAACACACCCCATTTTCCATCGCATTAGAAAAATTCAACCCATATCCACCTAACAAGTAGTTGATGTGGAGTCAATGTTTACAACAAGAAGGAAGAGCACCGTGGGTTGCGCCTTTTGGAGAATGGGGTCGGGTTTTTCAAAGTCTGAAAAACACCGTGCATTTTCAACGTTCGGTGGTCGATTGTACACGTTCCATATTTATGTATTTTAAATATACGCAATGTACAATCTCATATACATGAATTGGAAATGTTTACAATTATAATTTAGGCCCACTCAACATGCCATACATTTACTTTCCAAAGCTCAACCTGCTCATTCTGTAAGATACACCATTTGCATATCCATTGCATCTGCAACACAATGAATTAAATATTAGACAAGGTATCAAAGGATTTTTACCTTACATATAGTAAATAAATGTTATGATATTAAGGACATTCAATACACACCTTGCGCAGATGCTAAATTGATTGCATCAGGCGTAATTACAAGGCAATCTATATCAGGAATACTCTTTTCTCTCTCAACCACTGTCAATAGATGTCTTTCTTTTTTGAAATTGGTCAAGAAGCTGGATTTTTGTAACTTCCTCTTGTGTTTGTAAAATGGCTCCACCTTGTACACAAGTGTGTAGAACAAATAGTCCATCCGGTGAGTACATTTCTTTTGTCTATCACACAAGTATCTAGTCTTCAAAAACAATGGTAGGATTCAATGGATGCGTTTGTTTCTTGATTTGCATGGGAGAAGTTTCTAAAATTTGTTGCCCACATAGCTGTCAAGCGACATGGATTGAAAATCAGTGACATTATAAACCAAGAATTATAATTGATGATAATTAATAAGGAAACACACAAAGGATCGCACTCACCAACACGTTCTTTTCTCTCACACCATGTATTCTTGAAGTACTCAAGGAACTTAGTTTCCTCTTTGAATTCATTAAAGAAGTCTTGAATGATTCGAAATGTGTGCTCGTGATGCATTTCAGAACCATACATGATGGTACCTAGTCTCTCAAAAATATTCCACCTAGACTCCTTGCTACAATACTTGTGCATGTTTTTCAACCATGCCCTATGCACGTGCCATAGGCATAACACTACACGATAACCAAAACACACCTGATGGCTTGGATTTCAGCTGATGCATCATCCGTAATGAACGCATTGATCTGCCAATTGGCACGAAGGTGTTTTCCTCATTTTTGGACTTCCGCCAACCACCCGTAAATATCTTCAATTTTATTCCTCGAAGAAATGGCCCATGCTACGGGCACCCCAGCTTCTTGCTCAT
>CM031237.1:187315343-187390343 GCA_018340775.1 Taxus wallichiana var. yunnanensis | reverse complement strand
ACCAAATCCTTAAAAGTCGTGTAGAAGGGAATACCAAGAGTATCTAGATAAGTGGAAAGGAAGGTAAGTTGAAGGTGTAACATGGTTGAGTGTATACAAACCTGCTAAACATAAAGGATCTATTGAAGACCTCATGGAATACACGAGGAAGATTTCATGGTTCATTTCTCTTACCTAAGTTGTATGATGTAGGAGCATTAGAATGTGCAAGCAATGCACATCACCCAAAAAACTTAGGGACAAGTGTTTTATGCAACATTGTGCATGCACAATGTAGTGTCATAGAATAAATACTTTTGTTCTTATACATAGTAGTCATCTTGCATAAAGGTTGGAGTTACTCCCTAGGTGTAGAAGTGTTGAAGCATGGCACAAAGGTCAAGCTTGTGCATCATAATGGGAGTATTATGCACTTACAACATCTTACAAAATGGGGCATGCAATGGGTTAGAAAGGCTTAAGTGCAACTTTGGTTACTTGCACAAACTTGAGCAGATATGAGATGAAGTGACATGTAAGTGTCATATTTTGTGTTGGTTAAATGTCGTATGTCACACAAGGAAGACCATGATGGTTGAGAACACACAACGATCAAAATGTGATGAGTCACATCCAAATAGTTAAGAGGATTAAGAAGGTGACCCACTTCAACTGTTGTAGTTACTTCTTGTGCCTATAAATATGATGGTTGGAGTTATTGAAGGGGTTGGTAGCCAAAGTAAGAACATATGAGCATGCACAATGTAGTGTCTTGGAATAAAGACTTTTGATCCTATAAGTAGTAGTCATCTTGCATAAAGGTTGGAGTTGCACCCTAGGTGCAGAAGTGTTGAAGCATGGCACAAAGGTAAAGCTTGTGCAACAAAATAAGAGTATTATGCACTCACAAGATCTTGCAAGATGGCACATGCAATTGGTTAGAAAGGTTTGCATGCAACTTTGGTTACTTGCACACACTTGAGAATATAGGAGATGAAGTGAATTGCAAGTGTTGTATTTTGTGTTAGTTAAGTGTCATATGTCACACATGGAAGATCGTGATGGTTGAGAACACATAACGATCAAATTGTGATGATTCACAACCAAATAGTTAGAGGATTAAATAGGTGAACTACTTCAACTACTGCAGCTAGTTCTTGCGCCTATATATATGATGGTTGGAGTTATTGAAGGGGTTGGTAGCCAAAGTAAGAATATATAGAGTTGAACCTGAGAGAAGACTTCTAGTTGGTGCAACAAGTGTAAAAAAAATTGACCATTATTAGTTCACATAGAGTCGTGCAAACCCTGTATGACTAGGGTAGAAGCATTGTGTTTGAACATACCATTCAAGATCCTTGTAATATTTGAATTTCAAGATTGTAATTAAAAATCCATGTTATATGTCTATAACTGAATTTCCTCCATTGAATAAAATTTGAGCTTGACGTTTTACGTTATAGTTGAAATATTGCATTGTCCATGTAGTCTGAGTATTAGCACACGACTATTATGGGTTGTATGGTCAAAAATTGTCCTTCATTGGACTCTCACAACTAAATCACAATGTCTCTAGCTAATAATAAATCTCGGGTTGGATGAAATGATGGCAATAATATTAAGCATTGTTGTTACAGAACATCTCTTGCTAATAGCTAGCTAACACATCCCAAGTTGGATGGAGTCATAACAATAATAGTCATATTGACGTTGGCCTTTTTTGGCAATCCTTCATTTAAGTATACAAACCAAGAAATAAAAGACCCCTACATAAGAAATTGGATAACAAAGTTGAGGACAATGGTAAATAAATTAGATGTTATTGCATGTTGTCATTTTGTATATGTGGAGAATTTAATTTCAGTTTATAACATGTCTCGGTCATTCTCACGTTTTCCTTATTCCTATATATTACAATCACATTGATTTGTCTGTAACTAATTTTCTTAGACTGCACATTGGTTGTTATAATCCCATATCAAACACACACAAATAAATTATTTTATCTTGTAAAAGACTCAACTCTTACTTGTTAGGGTTCGAATGGAGTCACTTTTGGAAGGGAAGAAGTGGCTAATGGCCATCGAGCAGGACGTAGGGATGAAGCTTAGCCATCCCCATGCCCTATAACTCAAGATTTAGAAAAACACCACATGAATCTGTGTGCCGTAATAGATTATCCATGAAGCTAAAAGAGAATATAATTTTCTTCTTACTCTGACAATGTTTAACATAGGATATTTACTGTGCAATGGATATTTGTTGTGCAATGGCTACCTGAAAGGCAAAAGTAGGAAACTGTAACAAATAAGTTAGATAGAGTAGTTGTTTCCGTATCTCCTAGATTTGTAATGTCGATCCCATCATGCATAGGGAGTCCAGTTGAGCGGTGACGAGCGAGTTTGACGTGATTTGAGTTTGGGCACATGGCATGTGGGATGGTAGGCATGGCCAGAAAATGCACATACATGAGTGCATTTTCAGAGGAGGGTAGTCGTCTCCCAATTTTGTATTCGAAGAGACTAAGCCATAGGCAAACTAGGCAATTTCCTAGGGTGTCGGTTTCTAAGGGTGTCATTCGAGAGGTTATTTATTATTTTTAGTTATAATTTTTATAGTCATTATAGAGAAACTTATGAAAATGATGTATTTTATATTATTATTAGTAATCATAATAAATTTTGTTATATATTTATATTGATTTTGATTGTTGGGGAAACAATTATAATCATATTACTTTTGAATTTCTAGGGTTTTTTTGATGATTACTTTATATGCATCTGATCCATTGTAAAAATGGAAATTGACCTCTTGATTTATTTTGAAGGTTAATGTAGCTGCGAAGAATGGCTTGAGTAGTTGCAGATCGTATATTTTCCCATTCAACATTGTTCAACAAAATCGAGAAAAGAAATATGTGACATAAGCTATTTTTATTTGATGTTGACAACCTACCAACTATAGAAATAAAGTCATACTCATAGATATTGTTGTAAGTGATTTGTTATTTAATATTTTATTTCCAATTCTTGTTTACATTAGACAACAACAAATATTTTAGTGTATTTTTCTAATAGGTAAGAAAAATCATGAATAGTCTACCTAGGAATAATTTAAACAAGAAGATACAATGAATAATTTGTGCAAAGGTTTTTTTTTTTAATTTTCCATTTCTTCTCTCCCACAAATTGTCAACAAATTCTTAATGAGGGTCCCTGGTTTTGGGGTAGGGATGGTCTTTTTCTTACTCCATGGTTTTGGATTTTGATTGTTCTACTATGGTAGTTTCTAAAATGTCGGTTTGGGTTCATCTCCCCAATATTCCTCTCTATTTTGGCACCATGTGGTTTGTGTGACTATTGGTGATTCTCTTGGTTGATTCATTAAGATGGATAATGAATGGCCTAAGCAAGGGTTGTTCACTTATGCACGTATTTGTATTGAGGTGGATCTCAACAAAGGTCTTCCAGACAAGTTGGAGTTAAACCATGATGGCTTCAAGTGGATACAAGTTCTAGACTATGAGAACACGGTCTTTTGATGTCGATTATGCCATCAAATTGGACACCTTCAGGAGGCTTGCCCACTGTCACTCAATTAGAATAAAAAAAAGAACAAAGGGGTTTCTTTGTGGCCTAAAGGCTAAAAACCGTTTTCGAGTGCCTAAAGTCAAAGAATGTTATCACCACTGAAATTCAAAAGCTACGAATGTTGAGGTTCCCCATCTTTGGAAGTTGTGTCAAATGGTCTCATGTATCTAATTTTTTTGATTTTGACCCCAATCAGGATATCCCTCGTTTAGATCCTCCGCATGAGATTTGGCTTCCCAAAGAGTAAATTAGACTGTAGTCACAAGAGTCTAAGGAGAAGAAGGCACACTTTGAGCCTCTTGTTACTCGATCTTTTACGACATCGGTGCCTATGCACCTTTGCATTTCCCACTTGTTACGGGCCCATGCCGGGTCTTGTAGTTTGGCTTGTTTTGTTTACCTTTTTGGCGTTTAGTGTTGCCTTTGTGGCTTGTTTGTGGGATCATGAATTTTCCGGTTGCCCCTGCTAATGTAACTCTCTTTTATTAATAATAATATAAGGGAAGTTCCAATAGTAAAATGAATCTTCAACAAATATGGAGTGTCAATCTGATTGGTAGTTTCATGGTAGTTTAAGATGAAGAATAGAATCCTTTTGTTTATCAAAACAATTTTAAGTGCTCCTTCCACATTGATTAACACTAAATTGCAAAGACATCTTGTATGGTGAAAGTGTATGATCATGCAACTAATTTTTTTAGGAAATACAAAAGATCAAACATCAACCAAAACTATTTAAAACTCTATTAATTATGTATCCCTATGTGAAAACATATTAGAAGGGCTAGGTTTTACACTTGATAAACATCTCGTATATATGAATGTAGATGCATACGAGGAAACACAAATTAAACTGCCATCATTGCATTTAATATTTTTTTACATATCCCTAACCACACACAATTTGAAGATGAGAACATAAATCGCACTCATAACTATTCAAGTAAGCAATTGAAAATTTGAAATATTTTTCATACATATCAATAGTAAATATAATTTTTATAAATCTATTATAGAATCTTTTCATTTTGAAATATAGAGAGGGCATCGGTGCTATGTACTACCTAGAGCACTCATAACTTTTAATCTGCTTTATTTGCACTTGGCTTCTTTATTTCTTATGGAACAAACAAAAAATCAATTTTTTTGTAAAATTCTTAAGTTTCAAATTAAATAAGGAGCCTCATATTTTGAGTTCTCTTTTGATTTTTGTGCATTAATTGCATCCTAAACAAAAGGAGTTATTACACTAATAAGTGTCCTACAAATGTAGATAAGGTGGTGGTGAATTTTAATGTATACTGTAAGTTAATTAATTTTTAACTTTAAACTTGACATTTATTTGAATAATGTACGGTAATTTCAACCATAAATTTGACATTGATTTGAATTCTAATCAAGAAGTTTTTTGGATGAGAAAAGTCAATTGAAAATCATAATATCTTAGCCGGGAGAGTTTGGAGCCTATTTTTTTTTACCACAATATAATGGTGCAACTAGATCGACATCATTTCTCATTTGTAAGAGGAAAAAAATATGAATAATGTAATGGAATTATTAGTCAATGTGTCTATAATCCAAGATAAAGGCCTTAGGATTGATATCTCTTGGATTTTTTTCATATAAATGGATTTATCTATACTAGTTGTTTCTTATCATAAACGTTAGGGATTTGCATATAATGCTATGGAAAATCAATTCCATTGTTCAATATTTGAGATAAAAACAAACTAATAAATTAGAGTGTGGCCATGAAAAGTGTAATCCACATCCTTATATTTGAAGATTTTTTCTTTGGTTTTAAATTTGGGATATGAAGTCAAGTGGTCTGTCTCCACTCATGAAGTTGCTTGCCTCAATGTGTCTACCATGGATCCATTTCTACCAAGTGCAAGGCTTGGAGGTCGGTCATTGATACAATCAAAATATTGGAATATAAATAATTTCAAAGGAATTTTTATAATCAACTTTTACATACGCTCACATTTTAGAAGTTTAGTTGATATTATACGAAAAAATGGTTGCTTGGAGCATTCAAAGTTATTTTTAGTCAAGCGAGGTGGTGTAATAAATGAGAAACACACTAATAGTCTAATGCATTTGTGTCAAGTGCACTTTAAGTTGAACATGTGACATGTAGTTTACTAGCGCATGGTCAAACCAACAGGATGCATAGGAACAAATGCAACTATTTGTTGTCAAACTCATATATTGAAGAAATTCACCACTTGTGATATGATAGCTAACAACAGAGATCCGCCCATGCACGGGCATGCATAGATTTAACGAGGACATAATCTTAAATGATACATTCTATGGAGAAAATAGTCATTGGCATTCAAATCAGTATAACTATAACACATGTGGTGAGGTTGTGGTGTAACAATAATGGGGTACAATCCAACCGGATTCTAGATATTATACCATGGAAACATTTATCTAGATTTTCTTGCCGAATTCTTCTCCTTTGAAAGAATATGCAAAGCTTAACTTCCTTTTCAATAAGCCCTTCGGTGAAGGGTTTTCATATTATTTATCGGTATTTATTTCTTTTATGGATTTGAATGGTCTAAAGCAAATCACTACCGTTCTATAAACTTTATTTTTATTTATTTGATCGAGTAAATGAGCGATAAGGGGCTATCACCCCACAAAAAAGCTAGTCGATAAATTATCACAATCAACTAGCTAAAGAGTTTGAAACCAAAATATAGCAAATATCGGTTTCAGGAAGCTACAACAAAGAGCCACAAGTAAAACAAAAACATGAAAAGAGAAATCTGCAAGGATGACATCATCTCTAGGTCCACACTACAACAAAAAGTTTTTTTCAAGAGATGGAAGGGTAAGA
This sequence comes from Taxus wallichiana var. yunnanensis, assembly GCA_018340775.1. NCBI lineage: Eukaryota > Viridiplantae > Streptophyta > Pinopsida > Cupressales > Taxaceae > Taxus > Taxus wallichiana. Next base: position 187,383,923 of record CM031237.1, on the reverse strand, counting down.
GTCCTTAACACACAACCCAACCCAATAGGCGAAAGGTAGACAATATGCCGATAATAACATCATTCATCTTGAAAAAAATTGGATGAGTCTCCCTAATATTCAATTCTACCACCATATCCTTGGGAAGAGTGTTGCCACAATCTCATACCTTCAAACACAAAAATTTTAAAGGTGACTATATACAAAGTGGTAGAAGTACCCTCCATTACATCATATTTTTCCTTTTTCCCATTCAAGGCATTGATGCAAGTGGCGATCGCTACTAAAGTTTAGACTAAAGAAAACTATAGTATTGCAGCTATGTTCCTAGTATATCTGATGGTAGAAGTGCCATCCATTACATCAAATTATTTTTCCCATTTAAGGTGGTGGTGACAAGTGGTGATCCCCGCTAAAGTCTAGATTAAAGAAAACTATAGTATTGCAACTATGCTTCCGGTATATACAAAGGTAGAAGTGTCCTCTATTACATCAAATGTTTACTTTTTCCCACTTGAGGTAGTGATGATAGAGGTGGCAATCCTTATTAAAGACTAGTCTACGAAGAAAATTATAGTATTCTGACCATGCTTTTGGCATGCAAAGCCAAGTTAGATAAAAGGAAAGAAGAATATGGTAAAAGTTAACCCTCCATTACATCAAATGTTTACTATTTCCTACTCGAGACAATGATGACACAAGGTGGCAATACTTACTAGGGATGGGCTAAAGAAAACTATAGTATTACAAACACGCTCCGGGCATGCGAAGAAAAGTTTGATGGAAGGAAAGAAGAATATGGAAAAATTTAAAACCGACACCAAAAATTTATAACATGCTTCACTTTTCAAATTGATAGTTTTATATTTTGGTTTGGGTAAGAACTGATCAATGCTTTGAAAGTCTAGTGTTTATTTCATGGGTAAATTGGTCCTTCTTAATAGAGTGGGTCATCTCCATAATTTTCAACACAACCAAATTATGACAAAGCTACTTAAGTGTGGGGCATTTCCATTGGGATATGGGGCACCTTGATGTTGCGAGGTGATTATAACAATGGTTAAGCTCTTTAAATGTGGTCACATTCCTTGGAAGTGAAATTATATTTTCACTAGAAGATACCATACGAAGGCATCACATTTTCTTCATTTCTTGGATCCATATTTTTCATTCGTAGCATTGTCCCTATATTTTTGAACTAGCAATTGTATGTGAAATATGCAATGGAAACATCGGCAAGGGGATCTATATCAAAAGTTAAACTCAAGGTAGATAAATAGAGGAGGAGGAGGGGTGATGAAGAATGAGATTGAAGGAGGAGGAAGAGGGGTGATGAAGGATGAGATTGAGGGAGGAGAAGCTGTAGTGAAAGGGAAAATGTTAGGAAGAGTGTAGGAGAAAATCACCATTATTACGATGAGGCGATATGAATCACTTGTCGTTTATTTCAATCTTTTGAAGGGGAAAGGGGTACGGGTGTAGGTCATAGAGGCAATGTAATTTGGATATATCTCAGAAGGCAAGGTGTGGTCGATGAATACTTTGAAGGGAAACCTGTTCAAGTTAGATCCTGAACTCCATATAGGTTAGATACATTAAATTTGCATTCGGGGTTCGTTATGTCACTAATTTTACACACAAATGCAATTAGGGTTTCTCTTTAATGATGAAGGTAGCTAGGGTTCCCCTCATTAGTATGCATAATGATGCCATCCATCAATGACCACCGAAGCAATAGCACTGACCTTTGATTTTTGTAATGCATGTTAGGAAGAGCTATGGGGAATACCCTCTGGAAAGGTATATTGGTGTTATTAATGTTTGATGCATTGTAAAAAGAGGAAAGTTATTATTTGTGAACTTGAGTGATCCCATTAGTGGCGTGAAGAAATGCCATATGCGAGGAAGTTTGAATTGCAATATTCAATATGGGAAAAGTTTAAAGAAAGTTTAATAACCAATGAGTAGATAACACACAAACTAAGATGGTGTTTTTGGTAGAGTGTTAGGTCCTACTGATTGCGACATGTCTTTCCTTTAAAATATTGGAAGCAATCCTTTGAAAGTGATAGATGGTTAGAGGGCATGACTTTGAGAAGAACTAGTGGAGCCCAGGAGAACCAAATAAATGTGGATGGCGTGGATATGGCCGAATGGTTATGAGCAAAGAACCCAAAACCATATGATATTTTTACGTTTTCAAAATTTGCTCGCATCGATCTAGCTAGGGTAAACAAATATCTATGTAGTTACTTGACAACATTAAAAATGCAATAACTGGAATGGTGCAATATTATTTGTGGAGATTTAATTGCTTTCCTATCATTTTTGTGTATGTATAAGCAATGGTGTTTGCTTTTACAATTGGGAGTGGAAAGACCCAAAGTGCTGATATTTAGTTCCATAACCTGTCATTCACATGATAGAATAATAGAAACAAACCCACATTTGACAAGTCCTCTATTGCATTGATCCATGAGATGTTGTGAATGAGCTCACCACCACTCCCACAAGAAATCATAATTGTTCGCACAATGTACATGCATCTCCATTCCACTGCTAGGTTCAATTTGTAGTCACACTGAATAATTAAACTTTTCCATCAAGGTATATTGGAGCAAAACATGTTTGCTTAGAGTGAAATCCTTTATTAAGTAAGATTAATTCAACATAAATCATCATTTTCTTAAATGAAGAAGCATACCCAAAGCAAGGATTTGTTTTTCTTCAAAGGATTTTACGTGTGTAGGTCAACATCAACAACAATACACTATAATGGGTCCATTCATTGCAATATTTTAGGGATGAGAGATGGTGTTTGAACTTGCACAATGCAATATTGACGTTATTTTAGAAAGTCAATAATGAAGTGGTCCATGAGATATCCCCATAACACAAAATAGGAAACAATTTGTACATGTTAGGAATATGAGATGGTAGAGATAAAAAAGTTAAATGTGGGAAATACATTAATGTCGGGCATTGCCTTTTTCACGGTAGTCAAAATACTACTACTTCTCCAAAAGAGGAAAGTGTTTATATGTGGATGGCCTCTCCATGGTTTACAAAAGGTTACTTATTCCCAACATAGGTTGTGACACTTTTTTGATATTCCAACTTTGATGCATTGGTTTAGTTTTATAATTTTATTATTTTTGAGAGGTGACAAATTTGGGAAGATATTTTGACATATCTCTAGAATGTCCAATTAAAATAGTTTTCATAGCGAGGAGAGAATATTAAGGGCGGTACACGACTATGTTGAAATAAATATTGAATAACATGAGTCAACTTAATAAAAAATAGTATCACGTTTAAGAATAATGTTATGCTGATTTTTTTATTCCATATGTAAGACGTGCCCAATCAACGTCGTTAACTTGTCCGCAGTTCTAGCACTCAACAATCTGGGCATTGCACAATTGAAAGAAACCATTCATTTGAGAAAATATGGAGAAAAGGGCTTTGATATTTTTTATTTTATTTTCTTATGGCGTTAAGGTCTTGATTAGACGATGTATAATTTGTTAGATGAGACAAAGACATGAATGCAAAGTTTGAAAGAAAATTGTACAAATTAAATACCTACATGTCACACACTTGTTCCACGGCTTAGATTGTTCCAGCCCAAATAATGTTTGTTCTATGTGCTCCACTTTACCATCTCGATCTTGCTCACTTTTTTCATGCAAGTGCAATTTGCACTTAAGATAGTACTGAGGTTTAGAATAAAATTTTGTTGCATCTTTTTTAGCCATATGGAGAGGTTGCTCATTCAACGTTGTGAACTTATCCATTTTTATACTACACCGAGAAATAGGCCTTACACAATTGAAAGAAATGAATAATTTCAAGAAAATAGAGGGAAAATGGGTTTCGTTATTATTATTTTGATAAAATTGTTTTTACCGTGTTAAAGTTTTCAATTAGGCGGCATTTAATTTATTACATAAGATGAAGACATGAATGGAAAGTTGGAAAGAAAAATTTGGGAATTAAATACTTGCATGTTCCACACCTATAAAATATAAAATGGGGAAAATCGAATAGATTCCAAATTCGAAACCCAATTGCAATGCTTGCTTTTGTAGCCCACCTTTTAAGTTTTAAACTTGAGCATTTGTAGGAAAACAGGGGATGCAATTAACTTGAGCTTTAAGCGAGTCTCGTTCGGAAGAAATCCATACCTAAAATTAGAACAAAACTATATAAATTTCTCAAGCACATGAAACTACCGAAGTCCCTTCCTCATATTGCTTCCGCAGATGTCCACACCTTGTTTTTCCCACATCATTATTAGCAAGCTAAGCTAACCAGTGACCGAGACCTTTGAACAAACTGGACAAGCTGTTGGGTATTTTGTGAAACAACATCAATTGTGACGATATGGATGTGGCGAGCTAAGACCTTCCGTTCTCTATAAGTTGAGTTGGAATACGCCCTCGGCGTAAATATACTTCAATTTCAATTTGAAATTAAAAAAACTTCATGGCCCAAGGTTCCTTTGAAATGATGGTCGGGTGCACCCTTTTAACCTAAATAGATTTAAATCGAACCACCAATGTCAACACTTGTGTATATGCATTGTGCGTGGTTGTTGGTGGGTAATGTGTGAAGAATGCGGTCGGTCAGAGTTTCATAGATCAATTTATGGCGGATTTTAAAGGAACTGTGTGCACATAGGTCATGGGGGAAAATTTGTACTTAATAGAGGTAGAGAATGTAGTTCATAGGATTCAAACTCCTTATCACAGGTTCTTGTTACGCCATAATGTGGGAATACCCTAACAAGAGGTCTTCAAATTCAAGGTGACCGATAAGTTCGCATTTATCGGTGAAAAGTTTTGTACTTGTTTCACTTTTTTGGCAAAATAGTTATGTTTATGCCATTGGAATGAACTCGACAACCGTTGGCCGCATTTCGTGAAACAACATCGATCCTCCATGTCATGTTGATGCTTCGTGTTGTGTAGTAGAGACCTAGATGTGTGACTCGCGATGTGCACGGGACTACAAAATCAAACTCTTTTTGGACACGTAAACAATGTTAAAACCACTTTTACAATATGTTGAGTCTCAAAATCATCGATTAGGTAGGTCATGGGGAAACATGCCAACAGTGTGTGGGCAGAGCCCCTCTTCAAGACAATGAAACGAAACTGGTTTATTGCTAATCTATCAAGCAGAATCATGCAAATCTACACTATTCTAACTTTAGGGGGTTTGGAATCTCATCCTAGTAGAGCGGTTCCAATTGCGGATAGAAAGGTGGGAAGGAAAGAGCGGAGGAGGATAGATCTAAAGGAAGAAAATAAATGAATTCCAAGACAGAAAGGTCAGAAGGTTTATGCTTTGGGCTAGTAGTAAACAGAGCCAAACTTACTTGCATAAACAATTAAAGCAATATTGATGAACAAATGACAATAGTAGGAATGAATCTAACAGAATAAAAACATAGATCTAACTTAAGAAAGATCTGATGCAAATAACACACACATTAAGCACAAAGTTTGAATATGTGTATTAATATTTCTTTTGTTGCAAGAAAACACAAAGTCTTTCTCTCCTCACTTCTCTTTTCATACAAAAATGTTCACCCAGAATACAACAAGTATTCTAGTATTTATAGAAGGAGAGGAGGAAAGAAGACAAAAGCAAACCCACCACTTACAAAATATCTTACAAGATATTTACAAAAGATCTAGAAAATATCTAAAAAGTCAACAGTTGACTTGGGCAAGTTTTTGGATGACAACATCCCATGGTGCAACATGGATGAGGTCATCGTGTATGCCAACATGCTTTTTTAAATATTTTACAAAAACGATCAACGCATCCCAGAAAGAAGAAACTATTCTGCCCTTTGTAAAATGGCGCAATTGGCAACATGTCGACACACAAATTTCTCCCCTTTGTAAAATGACGCACTTTTCGCATGTCAACACACATATTTCGCCCAAGGATAAGCAAAAAGTGGCTAAGTCTTGAAACAACTTTATTTTTTGAAAGGGAGTTTTGGGCTATTTCGAATGTTATCAAACTTCCTTGGGGGCCAAAACAGAATTTTTGGTATAGTTACCTGCAAATTGCCCTTGTCAATTTTATAGGATAACAGCTGGCTCTTTCTGGGGACTATCTTTAAGTGAAACTTAAGGGTAGAGAATCCCAATTTTTTCATGTGCCTATCCATTGGGTTACAAAGAGTCAAAAATAAGGGTGACGAAAGAAAGAAAAATGAAGGGAACACACAACAATAGAAAACAAACACACAACAAAAGCAAAAGAAAACGAACAAGAAAACTATACAAAGAAGAGAGCAAACTCTACTTCCTGAAGATCTTCAGGTGTTTCCCGCTATAGGGAAGCGGGAGCTCGGTTCCGTCCAGATATGAGAGATAAAAACTATTCTCTCTGTTGAGATGTTTGATTTTGTATGGCCCTCTCCCAAGAGAGTCAAACTTCCCGTGCATACCTTTCGGTTCTCTTCGTTTGTCCCACAGAAGAACAAGATCTCCTGCTTGAAAATCTCTCTGCTTAGCTTTCTTGTCGAACAACCTCTTAACTTGATTCTGATGTTCAGTGATCTTGTCGACCACTTTCACTCGCTTTTCTTCAAGTTCCGCCAGGTACATAATCCTCTTTTCAAGAGAATTCTGAAAATTTACATCTTCAATTGCTCGAGCCAAGCGCAGAGCAGGAAGTTCTATGGAGATAGGGATTTTAGCATCAATCCCATACAACACCTGGGAAGGTGACATGCTGAGAGACCTCTTTGGAGTGATACAATTCACCCACAAAGCATTGTACATTGATTTGTGCCAGGACCGCCGGTTTTCATCAACTAGCTTCCGTATGATAGTCACTAGGTTCTTGTCGCTAGATTCTGCCTGACCATTTCCCTGAGGATAATAATCAAAAGCATGAGCCAAGGTTATTCTGTATCCATAACAAAAATAAATTACTTCCCGTGAAGAGAAGTTGGAAGCATTATCAAAAATGATTTTGTGTGGAATACCAAATCTCACAATAATATTCTCTTTGATGAAGTTCAAACAACTTCAGAAGTGGCATGCTTGATAGGTATGGCCTCCACCCATTTAGTGAAGTAATCCATTGCTGTCTTTGGGACATGACTATGTCCAGACTCGATTGATGATTGAGTGCTCCAATGAAATCAATTCCCCATTGTCTGAATGGTTCGTCAATGATGACGGGCCCGAGGGAAAACACAACCGACTTTGGTTTGCCAACGAATTATTGGCAAAGTTCACATTTTGCTATCCAGGTGGTCAGTATATTGAAATAGCGTCGAACGTGGTAGTACTGCCCGAATGATTTTGTGTGCTGTCACTAATGAGGAGAAGTGACCACCGCAGGCTGAGTCATGAAAACTCTCCAACAATTTTACTGCTGCGGCTTGTCAACACATCGTAGAAAAACGTCGTCAATTCCACGTTTGTACAATCCATCATCCCATATGACATATCTTGTGGCTCTAAGCTTCACCATTTGCTTTTCCTTTGTGGTTAGGTGAGTTGGGCACTCACCATAGGTGAGAAAGAACGCGATGTCAAAATACCATTCGTCGTTGGTGGCGACAAATAGAACCATGGGCAAAGAATCTACTTTCTCCAGTTCATTTTGTTCTCCATCAATGTGATCAGCTTTCTCTTCAGGTACCTCTGAGTCTTTATTTTCAGCCATTAGCTGACATAGGCCTTTACCTCTTACCAACTTAGTTGGTTTGATGTCTAGATCATATTCTTGGACCTTTGCAATCCAATTCCCTCGTAAGCTCCCTAACTCCTATTGAGTCAGGATAGACTTAACAACCGTGTCAGGAACCAACACTATTGTATGAGAATTCAGAATATAGTAGCGGAAATTTTTGACTACTTTTACCACGGAAAAGGCATGCTTTTCCAATTGTGACATATTCAGTTCATGAGGCTTAAGAGGAGAGCTCATGAAAGCAATCGGGATTCAATATCTTCGGAGTTCTTTTGCATCAAGATAGCTGATACGGTATGCGCGCAGACGCATAACTATACATGACGAAGTCTTCTTTGAAGTTAGGTCACATCGTAACAGGGCATGAGCGATGGAGGTTTTTACGTCTTCGAATGATGTCTTGCCTTCCTCACTCCATCGGAATGTTTGGGACCCTTTCATCATATTAGATATATGACGAGTCTTCTCAGCAAAATCAGGAACAAATCGTCTAAGAAAATTTACCTTTTTGAAGAAAGAGTGAATCCGGTCTTCTTGCTTGTAGGCGAGTAAGACTCGAATAGCCTCGACCCTTTCGACATCTTAGTTCCTTCTCTGCTAACGACATGTCCTAGCAGCTTTCCTTGATGACCCCAAAAACTAACTTCTTGGGATTTAGCAAAATTCCGTGCTCTCGGCATCTGATCAAGACTTGTTCCAAATGATCGCAGTGATCACTTTGTCTTTTGGAGAACATGGTTAGGTCATCTAGGTAAACTATGATGACTTTTCCCATCATACCTTTGAATGCAAAGTCCATTGCTTGTTGGAAGGTGGCACCGGCGTTGATCAAACCGAACGACATTCTGTTGTAGGTGAAGGTACCCCAAGGAGTGGTGAACGCTATCTTGAACTGATCTTCAGGCGTGACTTCAATTTGATTGTAACCTGAAAAACAATCAAGCATAGACAACATTTCAACCAGTTCTTTGCTTGTAACACTTGATCCATTATTGGTAGTGGATAGTTATCTTTTAAGGATGACTGGTTCAAGTTGCGAAAGTCCACGCATATGCATATCTCGCCATTCTTCTTCCGCACAGGCACAATATTTGCAACCTAGGTACTGTGATGAATTGGAAAAATAATTCTTGCATCTAACATCTTCTAAATTTCAGCTTGGATGGTACCTGAGATTTTGGGGTTGTAATGCCTTTACTTTTGATGAAAAGGCTTGACATTGTCCTTGAGCGGAATGTCGTGCTGAATGTCCTTTGGCTTGAAAGACTTCAGATCAGCATAAGACCATGCTAACACATACATGTACTTTTTAAGCAACTTAATGAATTTTCGTTTGTCTTGGTGTACAACACTTCACGATATTCACGGAAACAAGGATGTTCCGCAGATCAGATTGATGGATTCGAGTTTCGGAGAAGAGCCAGATCATCCTATTACTTTTTCTTGACAAAACAGTCATGATTACCAAATAATCGTTCTAAGTAAACCAAACCTCTCGGAATCTTATTTCCTTTGAGCTGTATCAATGTATCTTTTTTGGATTCATGTGCTTGACCGGTGAGAGACTCACAACACGTAGAAGTTGATCCATCGAAATGAAGTTCTTTAAAATTGTCAACTTTCTCCAAAAAGGCGATAAGTTGGTTGTCATCATTGAACACTTGCCAGTGTTGTGAATTATCTGGTACACTTGGGCGAAAAACCACCTCAATGGTATGTGTATCCGTTTTTAACCCTGGGTGAGGGAGCATGAGAGAAGCTGAGACGACCAATGAATCAACCATGTCATTTTGAGCTCGCGGAACTGCTTTGATTGAGAAAGTGTCAAATTCTTCGATGCTATCCCATACTTGCATTGCGGTAGTGTCTGAGCCGGTCATTCTTTACTTGATATATCCCTTTTACCTGATTGACAATTAACTCAGCATCACCCTGCACTCTCAGATTCTTGATTCCTTTCTCTTTTGCAACTTGCATGCCAAGTAACAAGGATTCATACTTGGCGGTATTATTCGTATTGAAGAACTGCAACTTGAAAGAAAAAGGGAAAATCTCCTCTTCAAGAGATATTAGAACAGCCCATCACCGCATCCACTTGTCACACAACTGCCATCAAACTGCAATGTCCATACTTTGTTGAGATCCTCTTCTTGGACAAGAACATCCATTCTATCTGAGTCGGTGGACAAGAAATAGTTTCCCATCCCTGATGATTCGAAAAGAATCTAAGCCTTAGGGTCATCAGAGTTGGTGACTAGATATTTCTTTTGTGACTCTGGTTCCAATGTTTGCATCACTCCTTTGACAGAATCTTGGCTTTGGACCAGTCCATATGAATTTCCCCACCAAATTCTTTACAAAATCTCCTCCCTAGCAATATCCCGTATGCTACTGGAATATCAGCTACAAGAATAGTCATTTTTACCCTTTTCTCAGGAAATGCCGCGAATGCAAACTGTGCATCCTTGATCTGACCAATCAATGGTACCTATTTGGTTTCCATGGAGTAGCATCTGCTAAAAGGTTTAGTAAGTGTGAGGCCCAAAACATGAGCGACCTTTGCTGGCATAACATTGTCAGAAGCTCTAGAATCAATTATATAGTTACTTAGTTTATGACCATTGATCAGAAGAGATAGGTAAAAAGGTTCAATTTTCCCACGCGGAAGTTGAGGCAACGTTTATGCGAGATGCAGGAGGAATGGGAAGAATTCCTTTTGGGAAAATAGGAGGGACAACAGCCTGACTTTGGATATACTTAGTTAATCTTATAAGTTGCTCTGGGTTTGGATGAAGGTGCTCAGCTTCGGACATCTGGATCTTGGTCTTTTTGGCGTGATCGACTATATCGAATGCGACCAAGGGTTGCGCTAACAAAGGAATGAGTCCTTCGTTTTGCATTTGTAGAGGAGGATTACTGGTCTTTATGGGACTGGAGGAAGGCTGAATTGGAGGAGAAACAGGAGGAAAATATTTCTTTACAAAAGGTTTAACCGGAGGTTGAGTAGGAAGGGGATTACCTCTTTTAATGATCGTTGGAGGAGGAGTTACCATAGCATTTTCCTTTTGTTTTTTAGCAGCAACCTCTGCTTCTTTTCCTTGTGAGCGAGTGAAAACTACGTATGATTGTCTTCTCGCATACCCTTGGGTACCCTCTTCTTCATCAGATTCCTCATCTTCAAATTCCATATACCCAATAGTAGAGTCGCCAATTGGTTCACCGACATCTTGATCATCTTCACCTTGCGATGAAGGTTCTTTGTAATTTGGCTCATCTTCTTCGATTTCAACCAAAGCATTGACTAGAGGGGCTTTAATTGCTAACCTTGGAGAAGTAGTAGACAAACACGGCCTTTGGGTGGCGTTGTTGGGAGTGAAGTTCCTCCGTGGGATATCCTGGTATGGAGTAGTAGATGATGTTTGAGCCAATTACTTCTTTAATGAGAGCAAGTCATTCGCCATCTTCTGGAATGCTTTGCATCGATGAGGTAGCTGTTAGTGCAAAATCACAGCACCCCTAGACGCTGATCAGATTTCTAGGTTGATCACTCTAGCATCCAGTGTGATTGCACAACATGGAAACCTCTCTCCAAGTGTGGGACTTGTGAAACTGAGAGAGGAATCTCCAAATTAGAGGTTGGTTCCTCAAACTCCTCGATTCGATCTATATTTGCACAACTACGGAGGTTCAGATCCTAATCCTACTCTAAATTGCAAGGAGACAGGGATAGAAGTGCAAAAATTGAAACTAACTAAAGATGGTGATGCACCAAAAGGAGTGGTGAATATTTTTGTCATGCAAATAGACACAAACCAAAGATTGCAACATAAAACATACACAAACTGATAAGATATAATTTAGGATCCGAAATGAAGCAAATAATACAAACAAAGGACTGAAACCCGTTCACAAAGCTTGCATTATCATTTCCAATGTCAAAACCATGCATTACAACCTCAGAGAGGTAAAAAACTTGTTACAGTATTTGAAGAGGTCTGATTCTTGCAACAATCACTTGCTGGAGGTGAAAGAAGAAGATTGCTATGCCAAAAAAGTTCTCCTTAAGAAATGAGCCAAATCGCTTTTACATTGCATGGGTCGAGCCGGGAGAGAAAAACGTACAAAACGTGGGAGCCCATTCCTCATTGACTACAAATGCATTAAATTGGCATGGGGGACCTTACAAACCCATACCCTGTCATTTTTGACCGAATTGGAGGAGAGTGCGACCCATTCTGCATTAAATTTAGTCGCTGAAATGTCATTTCTGGCTATGGACACACGTTAGAGCCGTTTCTTGAATTTTCTCCTCCAAACTAAACCAAAATGCAAGATTGACCCTGGAATCATGTAGAGAATTTCATAAGCTTTCCAATGATATAAAGAACGTGCAAATCCGAGCTCTGGATCAAAAGATATGGGGGTCTGAAGAATTAGGGCAAAAACGGCTCAAAAACGGATTTTGAATTTTTTCCGCGCTCTGCCACTTGGATGACACATGTCGGGCTCTGAATGGCTGCGTAATTCTCTCTCCTCCACCTTTCTACGGGTTTCCCTTTGAAATTTGACGTTTTTATCACTTTGGAGAATTTTCCATTTTTTCCCCGCGTCCCCGCCACTTGGGACACGTGGCATGCTTTGGTTGGTTGACAGGGGTGCGGGGCATCTTTTACCTTTTAGCTTTTTGGCCAAAACTTTTGCCAAATTCTCTAAATCCTCCCCGAGCTCCACACTTCCCCGCCTTAGGACACGTGTCCTGTGTTTATTGGCTCGGGCCAACCCTCCAAACTTCGCCTTTGGAAACTCGACAAAACATTAAGTAAAAATCTCACCCTTTCCTCCATTGTTAGATCCACGAAGACACGTGGCACGTTACGATTCGTCGGCGGCTCTTTCGCTCCTGCGTCTGCCGTGTACTCTTTGTTCGAGATGTCCCAAACTATCTCGGGACAGATTTCTCGATCCGCCCGATTCGGGCTTCCCATCCCTCTTTGAGGCGAAGACACGTGGCATGATTTGATTGGCTCTCGGCTCTTTCGGCTCCCGTGTCCGCCACGTACTTCCGGCTTTGATTGTCCCGGATCTATCTGGGGATGATTCTTCCGAACCGCCCGAAATGCGCTGCCTTTGCTCTCGGCGCTTTGCCTTTTCGCGTCCTTGGCGTCCTCATGGCCTGATGTCCTCGACCTTATCTCGCACAACAGCTTAGTCAATTTTGTTTTTACCTTCGGCCGGTTCACCTTTTCGTGTCCTTCGCGTCCCCACGGCCCGGATGTCCCAACTGCTGCATGGACCCCCTGGAGGCTTTTCGGCCGGTTTGCACCCCGACATCCCAACTGTCCCAAGGGTCGCCTGGACCAGGACTTAGCCAATTTTCATGATTTTTTCTGGCCCAAGCTTGTTTTTTGCAACTTTTTCACCCTCTTTTAGAACTTGCTCTTTTATTCTTGGACAGGAGAGTTAAAAAAAGGCCGAGCGGACACCGAAACATGATTTTTTCCTTGAATCAATCTATTTGCACGGGACTTTGAGTATTCGATGCATGTTATCAAATTTACTCGAGGAGGAGTGAATTTTGGATAACAATTTGGCGACTTCGGAGGGGTTACTGTCTGCTAGGTAGAAGATACCGATTGCACAAAGCGATCCATTGGGCATGGAGTCATCAGATATTCTGTTTAGAACCCCAACTGACTTAGAATGTGTAAGGAGGAAGATGGAATATCACCTGATGGGAGCAAGGACTGCAAAACATCTCCATGGACAACAAGTTGTGCCAAAGCACTTAGGGAAAACAAAACTAACCTACAGCAAAACAATGTGCACAAGCACTTGGAGGAATGAAAATCTAATCTAATATTTACAAGGTAGTGAATTTCCCTCTAGAAGCAACGCTTGAGATAGATTCCATTTACTGGAATCTGCAGTTCTTCACCATCCAATGGGGCCAATTGGAAAGCATTGCTGTCCTTGCACTTCGTGACCATGTATGGGCCACTCCAAATGGCATCAAATTTTGAATGCCTTCCCGGTTTTGCTCTATCCACATCCCATTTCAACACTAGATCTCCAACCTGAAAAGATCTATCCTTGGCCTTCCTATCAAAGGTCTTCTTGATCAAAGCTTGATCCTTTTCCATTGCTTGGGATGCCTGATTTCTGATCTCTTGCAGCTCCATCAACTCTGCATACCTCACCTCCATGGGCTCAAACTCTAGCAACTCCAGCTGCTTCATGAGTTCCAATGTTGGCAACTCAAGTGACATGGGAAAGATTGCCTCTCTTCCATAGACAAGTTTGAATGGAGAGTTACCTATGGATCTTTTGGGAGTTATCCTATCAGCCCATAAGGCTGATTTCAGTTTGGTATGCCAAGACCTCGATTCTCGTCAAGAGTCCTCCTAATGATTCTCAACAAGTTCTTGTTTGTAGACTCGACACAGGCCATTACCTTGAGGGTAATAGTTTGATGAAGTGCTTAGGTAGATACCGTTCTTGACAGCCCACTCGGTCACTTTAGATCCAATGAATGCCAATGCATTATCGAGATTATTATTGTAGCGGTACACCAAATCTGGTTGTTATCCCCTCATAAAAGTCTAAGATGCTAGACTCAGTTGCCTCTTTGAGTGCTACTGCTTTTGTCCATTTGGTGAAATAGTCCGTGGCTGTCAAAATCCATTTGTGCCCTTGGCTTGAATTGGGATTAATGACTCCAATGAAGTCCAAACCCCATTGCATGAATGGCTGGTCAACTGAGATTGGATGTAATGGAAGGGCAGCAAGTCTCTCTTTTCCTGTGAAGAATGCACAATTCTTACACCTCTTGATCCATGCATAGCAATCACTGAAGATTTTAGGCCAATAATAACCAGCCTTAATGATTTTTAGAGCTGTCACTCTTGGTGCAAAATGACCACCAGCTGGTCCACCATGAAACTCTTCTAACACCCTTTGAATCTAATTTGTGCTAATGCACCTCAATGAAGACTCCATTCACATCTTTCTTGAACAAAACTCCATCAACAATGGCATACGGGACAGCCTGCAATCTGAAGTGTCTCCTTTGGGTCTTGTTCATCTCCTGGAGGGCATAGGCCTGTGCCTAGGAAGTGTATAATGCCTTGGGTCTAGCAAGGAGTGGGGGCAGCATTGTCTTCTTCTTGATTGCCACTTGGCTCATGGCTGTCTTGGACTGTCAAAACAACCTCTTCTTCATTGCATACTTCTTTTTGCTTCCCCAAAACCAGCTGCTCACACAATCCTTTCCCTCTTACCAGCTTGGTGATCCTGATCTCAATGTCATACTCCATGACACGGGTGATCCAACCTGCCCTTTTCTCATTCAAATCCTTGTTGAGGAGGAAGTCCTTAACCCCAGCGTGTGAGACCAGCAACTGGACCTTGTTGTTTGAGACTAAATGCTTGAATTTCTTCAAGCTTCTAATTCTTGCCGCCAAGACATGCTTCTCGATAAAAGAGTACCTCACCTCATAGTCATCTAGGCTCTGGGTGAAGAAGGTAATTGGCTGCTCATCATTATCCTTGCTCTCTTTGTACCAAAATGGCGAAAAATAGTGTCATTACCTCCAAATGCATAGAGGATGAAATCCTTGGAGAAGTCCGGGTTGATGAGAGTTGGTGCTTGAGAGATGGCTTCTTTGATTGCTCTAAAACTCTCCTTGCCTTCTGCTGTCCACTTGAAAGCCATGCTCTTCTTTAACATTTTGGTGATGGGCTTGACAAGGGCTGCAAAATCTGGGACAAACCTCCGAACAAAGTTTATCCTTCCCAAGAAACTCAAGGGCCTTCTTGTGACTTGACAATGGTAGTGCTCTTATGGCTTCACCCTCTCTGGATCAATTGCTAATCCTTCCTTGGAGACAATATGGCCAAGAAGCTTTTCTTCATGTGCAAGAAAGATGCACTTCTTAGGATTCAAAGACACTCCAAATCTCCCGCACCTTGTGAAGACTTGCCTCAAATGAGAGAGGTGGTCTGCTGCATTTTTGAAAAAAAAGATATCATCAAGGTAAATCAACACCACATTGTTAATCAAACCTTTGAATGCCATGTCCATTGCCCTTTAGAAGGTAGTACCGGCGTTGGACAACCCAAATGGCATTTTCTGTATGCAAAAGTTCCCCATTTGGTTGTGAAGGTTGTCTTGAATGGTCCTCTTCCTTCACCATAATTTGATTGTAGCCTGAGTAGCCATCAAGTAGTGAAAACCTCTCGGAGCCAGCCACAACTTGCAAGATTTGCTCCATGGAAGGGAGTGGGTAATGGTCCTTGAGAGAGGCTCTATTTAAGTCTCTGAAGTCAACACACAACCTGATCTCTCCACTTTTCTTTACATCTGGAACTAAGTTGGCAACCCAACTAGAATGCTTGATTGGGAATATGATCCTTGACTCAATCAGCTTGTCCAATTCTTTCCTCATGAGAGGCTCCATGTGTGGATTGACTGGTCTTTGTTTCTACCTGATAGGCTTAGTATTTGGATCCAATTCGATGGTATCTTTGAGCTAAGTTGGGATTGAAACCTTTCAAGTCTTCATGGCTCCAAGAAAACACGTCAGGGAACTCTTGACATAGCTGTATGAACTCATACCTTTCTTGTTCGGTTGTCATCCTTTAAATTTGCAATGGTTTGTTCTCTTCTACCAAGATGGATCTTGAATCCTCTCTCTTGACTGAATGTTTGCTTTCTCGTTTCTAAACTGATCATTAGGGTTAAAAATGGACTCCAAAGTGATAAGTCCTTGGGCTTGTTAGTTCTCAGGTGTACTACTTAGTCACCATCTTGCCGTTCTAATCTTTCTTGATTCTTAGCCGAGAACTTAGCTTCTTCTTGCAAGAAATGAATGATTTGCTTTGGTCATTCTCAAACACTTGCCAACTAACATTGTTATCCGCAAGCCTTTGAAGGCCTCACAATCACGTGGATGTTTGGCTGTACCTTGTCTTGTTGAATGCTTTCCACAATGTCAAAGGCTGCCCCTCTCTGCTGCTGAGCCTGTCGCCACTTGATTCTCTTTCCTAGGAATGGATTTGATGCCAAAACCCTCAAAATCTTCCATGAGGTCCCACACCTTATGCTCTTGTAGCACTTTGAGTAGATCATTTTTGGTAGCATGCTTGTCCCTTGACCTGATTTTCAATCAATTCACTTTGTCCCCAAAGACTTGCAAGTTCTTTATTTTCTTATTTATTGCCCAATGCATCCCTTGCACCAAGGCTTCATATTCAGCAGTGTTATTGGAGCATGCAAACTGAAATCTAAAAGCTGAATAGTACTTTACTCCTTGAGGTGAAACAAGCATAGCTCCACCTCCTGCACCTTGTCTACTCCTTGATCCATCAAAAAACAGCTGCCATACCTCATTGTCATCTTTGTGGTTTGGCTTGGTGATCTTAGGAATAGGCTGATTTTCTTCGTGTATGCAATAGACCCCTAGCTCAGATTCTTCCACTTCTTGATAAGGATCAAATGCATGTATCTTGTTTGCCCATTCATCAAGAGTTAGATCCGGGATGCTTCCAACCTTAGTGTCAGCTTCATCAGTGCTTGGGTGATCTTCTTGATCAAATCTTTGAGCAATTGGCATTAATCGACTTGGAGTGTAAGGCTCAATGTGAAAGTTTGCAATAGGTTCAGACTTGATTGTGGCTTTGGTTCCATACCTCGTTCTGAACAGCATGTGTGACCAATCAACAGACAAATATCCCCCAATCTTGGCTGTGAAGTCCCTTGACAAGCAAAGGGCAAAGAGTGGTGGAAGGTCTATGACTGATACATCTTGTAAAACAACAACATTTGGACATGCATGCAAGGTAAGACTCAAGTTTCTAATCACCCCAATGTATTCTTTGCTGTCCCATCCAGCTGCACTACCCCTTTGGATATGGTTTCATATTGAAGCCCTAAGCGATCAGGCTATCTGTTTAGGCATTACCGAGCTACTTGCCCGGGAGTCTATCATGCAATTGTGCACTAGCTGATTTCCAATGATCAATGAAACATAGAAAGGAGGGGGCTTCAACATTTTACCTTGCTGTCCTCCATGATTTCCCTCAGGCTGGGCAGCATTTGTAAGCACTTTGTCTTGCATCTCCGAACTTGCTGATTCGAAGTTGGCCGATCCTTCTTGGCATCTTGCGCGATCTCTTTGGCACAGGATAGATAGGGATTCCCACATTGATATATTGACGTTTGTTTTCTTCATCGATCAATGATCTTGAATGGTGATGAAGGATCTCTTTGCTGTCCCTTGGTTTGCACATTCACTCCTTGCATGTGGGCAACATATAATTGGTATTTGAGTTGGTCTAGGAGCTGTTCTTGGTTGCCCTTGTGCATTTGAAATTGGATTTTGCTTGCCAATCATTTGTGGAGCCATGGAAGGTTGTGGATTGGTTGGGGCTAATGGTTGTTCTTCACCCAAATTCCTTCTTTTTGACCTTGTGTTGGCTGCAACACCTTGAGACACTGCTGGTTCATGCCACAAAAATCCTCTGCTTGCCAATTTACCAATGTGGTGTCATTTGGGGCTGATTGCTATTGGAATGTTTCTTGTTGTTGGTTGTTTCCTTGACTGCCCTCACCCTCCACACCAGTAGTTGTCACCATTAGTGCTTGATTCAAAGCACCATTGAAGCACATAGATTGGTTATGAGGTTCATTGCATGGAAAACACTAATCATACTCTGACAATGTTGTTTTGTGTTGGCACCAATGCCTTAGAGGCGATATGGTATTTGGATTATAGGGCTGAAATGGTCTATTGGCGGGAGGCCTTGTTTGATTTATATTTGCAACCTGGATTAGGTGGCCTTTGTGGTTGGTATGGCTGCCTATTAGGGCGAGCTTTGGGTTTGATAAGAAGGTCTAAAACCTTGGGCCTGCTTTGCCTTTTGAGAGTAAACAACTCATTGCCTAGGTTTTGCAATTGCTTCATGACTTCTTGAAGCTCATTTGGGGCACTTGGAGATGAAGTGGAAGCTTCATTTGAACTCTGATTTCTAGGAGTGGGAGAAGGAGCCAAATTAGGTGCTTGATTGGTGTTTGGACTCTCTAAACTTGGAAACAATGGCATGTGAGGTCTAGGGGCAAGTTTGCCAGCTTGGATCAAACAATTTTCAGCCCTAATGGCAATGCTATAAGCCATAGGGATAGTTATGCCTCCCATGGATTGAATTAACATAGAAATATCAGAATTTAGAGCTTTGAGATAGTAGAGAAAATCACCTTCTGCTGTTGGCCTGACTGCCACTGGAATTCTCTCCCAAGTCTTTTGAAATCGAAGTTGAAATCGGTCACACTGTTCATTGGGAGCTCTCTTGATGGTTGTCATTTGCTCCAAAAGAGACAAGTTGTCTCCTTTTTCTCCAAATTGCTCATGAAGTGCTATACACGGTGATTCCAATTTGTGATAGAACCAGCTCAAGGCTTCTAAACCATTGCAATGCTTTACCCTTGAATGAAGATGCCAAGAATTTGACAACCACTTGCATCTCATTGATTTCATGGATTGCAAAGGTTGACAATGTCCTTAACATGATCACTTGGAGTAGTCTGATTTTCTCCAGTGAAGTATGGAATGTTCTTCAAGGCTGCAATAGGAATTGGATGTTGTGCATTGAGGGAAAGTGGGCTGTTGCCTGTGAAGTTGACATAGGGGTTGTTTTGTGCCATTCTAATTGGTCTTAAAACCCTTGTTGACTGAATGAAAGGCCTAGCAGGTGGAGGAGTTGAGAGGGTTTTGTTTGGTGGAGATGGAGACCTTTGAATCCTTCTTCCTCTTTGCCTTCTTCTTGGGGATAATTGCAGATATTCAAACAACACTTCTTCTTCTCCAACTCTTGACCTTGTGATGACTCTTCTCATGAGTTTTCGGGATGCACTGCTGAAACCAGTTGATTCTTCCCTTTGGAGTCGCGGATATGCAAATAATAGCTCTTTTCAAGCAAGAAAATTGCAGCGGATGCATACCAACTTTGCTGCAATAAAAATGAGACCTCTAGTATCCCACCGGCATGCCAAAACTGTTAGTGCAAAATCACAACACCCCTGAGACGCTGATCAGATTTCTAGGTTGATCACTCTAGCATCCAGTGTGATTGCACAACATGGAAACCTCTCTCCAGTGTGGGACTTGTGAAACCGAGAGAGGAATCTCCAGTTAGAGGTTGGTTCCTCAAACTCCTCGATTCGAGATCTATATTCGCACAACTACGGAGGTTCGAGATCCTAATCCTACTCTAAATTGCAAGGAGATAGGGATAGAAGTGCAAAAATTGAAACTAACTAAAGATGGCGATGCACAAAAGGAGTGGTGAATATTTTTGTCATGCGAATAGACACAAACCAAAGATTGCAACATAAAACATACACAAACCGATAAGATATAATTTAGGATCCGAAATGAAGCAAATAATACAAACAAAGGATCGAAACCCGTTCACAAAGCTTGCATTATCATTTCCAATGTCAAAACCATGCATTACTGACCTCGAGAGAGGTATAAAACCTGTTATAGTCTTTGAAGAGGTCTGATTCTTGCAACAATCACTTGCTGGAGGTGAAAGAAGAAGATTGCTATGCCAAAAAAGTTCTCCTTAAGAAATGAGCCAAATCGGCTTTTACATTGCATGGGTCGAAGCCCAGAGAGAGAAAACGTACAAAACATGGGAGTCCATTCCTCATTGACTACAAATGCATTAAATTGGCATGGGGGACCTTACAAACCCATACCCTGTCATTTTTGACCGAATTGGAGGAGAGTGCGACCCATTCTGCATTAAATTTAGTCGCTGAAATGTCATTTCTGGCCATGGACACGCGTCAGAGCCGTTTCTTGAATTTTCTCCTTTAAACTGAACCAAAATGCAAGATTGACCCCAGAATCGTGTAGATAATTTCATAATCTTTCCAATGATATAAAGAACGTGCAAATCCGAGCTCTGGATCAAAAGATATGGGGTCTGAAGAATTAGGGCAAAAAACGGCTCAAAAACGGATTTTGAATTTTTTCCGCTCTGCCACTTGGATGACACGTGTCGGGCTCTGAATGGCTGCGTAATTCTCTCTCCTCCACCTTTCTGCGGGTTTCCCTTTGAAATTTGACGTTTTTATCACTTTGGAGAATTTTCCATTTTTTCCCAGCGTCCCCCGCCACTTGGGACACGTGGCATGCTTTAGTTAGTTGACGGGGTGTGGGCATCTTTTACCTTTTAGCTTTTTGGCCAAAACTTTTGCCAAATCCTCTAAATCCTCCCCGAGCTCCGCACTTCCCCCGCCTTAGGACACGTGTCCTGTGTTTATTGGCTTGGGCCAACGCTCCAAACTTCGCCTTTGGAAACTTGACAAAAATTAAGTAAAAATCTCACCCTTTCCTCCATTGCTCTGATCCACGAAGACACGTGGCACATTCTGATTCGTCGGCGGCTCTTTCGGCTCCCCGCGTCCGCCGCGTACTCTTGGCTCGGATGTCCCAAACCCATGCTGGGGACAGATTTCTCCGATCCGCCCGATTCGGGCTTCCCCGTCCCTCTTTGAGGCGAAGACACGTGGCGTGATTTGATTGGCTCTCGGCTCTTTCAGCTCCCCGCGTCTGCCGCGTGCCAGCCCGATCGTGTCCGGGCTGCTGGGACAGATTCTTCCGAACCGCCCGAAATGGGCTGCCTTTGCTCTCGGCCACTTCGCCTTTTCGCGTCCTTCGCGTCCTCACGGCCCAGATGTCCCAGCCTTATCTGCACAACAGTTAGTCAATTTTGTTTTTACCTTCGGCCGGTTCGCCTTTTCACGTCCTTCGCGTCCCCACGGCCCGGATGTCCCAACTGCTGCGTGGACCGCCTGGAGGCTTTTCGGCCGATTCGCGCCCCGACGTCCCAACGTCCCCGAGGCCGCTGGACCAGTGTTAGCCAATTTTCATGATTTTTAAGGCCAAGCTTGTTTTTGTAACTTTTTCACCCTCTTTTAGAACTTGCTTTCTTCTTCTTGGGCGGAGAGTTAGAAAAAGGTCGAGGGACCCCGAAACATGATTTTTGCCTTGAATCAATCTATTTGCACGGGACTTTGAGTATTCGATGCATGTTATCAAATTTACCTTGGGGGGTGAATTTTGGATAACGATAGTCTAAGAAGAAGTTGAAGCCTTTGATTTTGACGGCTCTCATCTTAACTCACCGGATATAAGAAGGTTGTCTTCTATCCGAATGGCCATAGCTTGAGCAAGGGCCAAGGTGGGTATCTGTTCCTGTAAAAGTAAGAAACTTACTTTCGAACTCATGGCGTTCAAGAAGAAACACTTTTGATTCTCTAATGTCGGCATCATGGCAAGCGACACACGGTTGATCAGCGAATTGAATCGGGTGATAAAATCGTACATGGTTTCATTGGCCTCCTTCATGTGAGTGATTTGCAACAATAATGCAAATGCGTCTTTTGAAGGTTTGTATCTGTCTTCAAATGTAGTCCGTAATGTGGCCCAATTGGTGATGGATCCGGCTGGTAAATGCTGGAACCATTCTGATGCAAGCCCTTGCAAGGTCTCCAGAAAGAGATGTATCGATACGTCCTCATGAGTTATGTCCAGAATGCTGCATGACATAATAAACGCAGCTATATGCGCGTCCGTGCTTTGATTTCCGCTCCCATCAAATTTTGGGAAATTCTTGCGATTTCCGTGAGGGAGGGGGTTGACTAGATGCGGCAGTGCTAGAGGACCCATGGCGTTTCCCCATGGTACAGGCAGATTTGTTGCCATTTGAAAAGTAGGAAAAAGAACACGAGCAGGGAGTGTGGTTCCACTTAGCAAAAGAGCACTGCAAGTTGATGTTGAGGCACCCTGTGAAATCGGCTCTTTCGTGGAGGCAAGACACTTCTTGCTTTGATCAATTACTGAGCTCAGTGATGCGAATCGTGTTGGAGTGATACTGAAATTGTGCCTTTGAAGTAGATCAAAAATTGGATCAACTTCCCCACGAGCTCTTCTGCTATGAGTAAATGGTTCACCCTTCCAGTGTATCCGTTCAGATCTGCAACAATTAGGAGCAGATTTACAACAATCTTTTTGTTTATACTTGCTGATTTCTGATTTTTCTGGCAAAAATTAGCAGCATGTACTTTTTCAATATTTAATTTTACCCTCTTAAATAACAACCGATTGTGGTTTTCTGACAAAGATTAATAAGGATAAAAAGTGGGTCAATTTAGTAGGCTGATTTTCGGATCTTTGACCTAAATTTTGCAAGGTTTTGAAAATAACATGAAATGTCAAAATCTCAGATCTACTGAAATATACAAGTTTTTGTAAAAACTCAGTGAACTAAAAGCTTCTATCTGGTCCAGATCTATGGATTTTCATAAGGAAATTTTTAGTTTTGATCACTTATGCAAAAATTTTGATTTTCAACAAAGGGTTAAAATTTGCAATCTGGTAGTGATTTTTACAGTTTTTTAGTTATTTCCTTAGTTTGATCCTCAGTAGAGTTGCCAAAAACTATTGGTCCGAAAATCATCGGTTAAGTAAGTCGTGGGAAATAGGCCAACGGTGTGTGCGGCGAGCCCTCTTCGAGACATCGAAGCGAAAGCCCGGTTTATTGCTAATCTATCAAGTAGGAATTTGTGCAAATCTACACTATTCTAACTTCAGGGGGGTTTGGGATCTTATCCCAGTAGAGGTAGTTCCAACTACGGACAGAAAGGTGGGAAGGAAAAAACGGAGGAGGATAGATCTGAAGGAAGAAAATAAATGAATTCCAAGACAAAAAGGTCGGAAGGTTTATGCTTTGGGTTGGTAATAAACAGAGCCAAACTTGCATAAACAATTAAAGCAATACTTGATGAATAGATGACAATCGTAGGAATGAATCTAACGAGTAAAAACATAGATCTAACTTAAGAAAGATTTGATGCAAATAACACACACATTAAGCACAAACTACGAATATGTGTATTAATATTTTTTTGTTGTAAGAAAACACAAAGTTTCTCTCCTCACTTCTCTTTTCAAACAAAAATGGTCACCTAAAATACAAGTATTCTAGTATTTATAGAAGGAGAGGAGGAAATAAGACAAAAGCAAACCCACCACTTACAAAATATCTTATAAGATATTTACAAAAGATCTAGAAAATATCTAAAAAGTCAAAAGTTGACTTGGAAAATTTTTGGATGGCAACATCCCATGGTGCAACATGGATGAGGTCATCATGAATGCCAACAATTTTTTTTAAATATTCTACAAAAATGATCAACGCATCCCAGAAAGAAGAAACTATTCTGCCCTTTGTAAAATGGCGCAGTTTGACAACATGTCGACACACAAATTTCTCCCCTTTGTAAAATGGCGCACTTTTCTGCATGTCAACACAGATTTCTCCCCTTTGTAAAATGGCACACTTTTCTGCATGTCAACACACAGATTTCTCCCCTTTGTAAAATGGCGCACTTTTCTACATGTCAACACATAGATTTCTCTCCTTAGTAAAATGACACATTTTTATGCATGTCAACACACAAATTTCTGCCCCGAAGGATAAGCAAAAAGTGGCTTAGTCTTGAAACAACTTGAGTTTTTGAAAGGGAGTTTTGGGTTATTTCGAACGTTATCAAACTTCCTTGGGGGCCAAAACAGAATTTTTGGTATAGTTACCTACAAATTGCCCTTGTCAATTTTGCAGGATAACACAATAGCACATATTTCCTAAAAGTAAATAAGCTTTGCCGGTAGAGAGCTTAACCGTTGGTTGACCCCATCGGGAAAGCTCACTGTCGTGCAAACTTAATCCAAACCGTGTGATTTAAGACAATACGGCCGTGTCGAGCCAAGGCCTTCCCTCCCCCTAAGTATGAGTTGGAAACGCCTTCGGCGTAAGAAGTAACTTGTATTCAATTATGAGTTGATCTTGCTCTATGATGGGTACTTGCTATGTGCAGGCTTCTCCATGAAATTGCATAAATAAATGATGCAGACACGGTTAGGGTGCTCAATGAAGAGCCGCCTTAGACCACTCAACCCTCCTAATCACATGCAAAAACATACAAACAATGCATGCAAATAACACGAAATTGAATCAACAACGGAACAAAATAGATCAACAAGCTTTATTCAGATACTCAATGAGGAATAGCACACACAAAAACCGATTGCCAACAATACAATCAAATCATTTAATATGGGAACAATACCCAACACTCATCTCTACTCGGCTTGGAGCCTTAGGCTCACATCACTCTAGTAAACTGTGCTATTAAAACTCAAGAAATCTCGAACTCCCTCTCTAAGGCAATTGGGCTTTGTTTATATAGCCAACCAATGCCACAAACTTAACTCCTAAACTGGTATGAAGTATGGTCCAAAGGACCCTTTACTGAACTCAATGAGTCGGCACAACCAGTCGGCCTTTCCTAAACTTTCGTGGCTTCAAATGGTCTTTCTCTAATGCTTTGCGACTTCAAAACAACTTTGTAGTATTGTGTGGCTTCCTTAGTGTTCTGTGGCATCCTTCAACCCGCCGATGCTCGAGACACTGGCTTCCCCAGTTTGTGTGGACTGCGCAACAGACTTGACTTTGTGCTGTAGGACTACGCACTATACTGACGCTGTGCAATAAGCTTGCAAACTCCACATAATGCAACACAGTACTCCGTGGCCCGCCAATAACACATGCCAAAAATGCAAACAACAGACTCAAAACTGTTTTTGGTTGATACAAGATTCCCTGTGAAACCAGATGCTCATGCATCAATAAACACATCCCGCACTGCCACACCAGACAAATATGTTTTGAAAAAAGAAGGTGATTCAGCATTTTATCTGATTTTCTAGATCTCAAACGTTACAGTGGTTACATCAAGCAGCAACAAAATGAACAAGGAGCTTGAAAGTACTTAAGCAACAACACGAGAACTTAATTTTGGGATATATCCAAAAACAGTAAAAACTCAATATATATGTGAAAATTAAACTTGGGACTGAGCACACAACTAGGAATGATTGTGCACAATTGTCCTGAAACAATTTAAAGAATAATGCATGCATGAGAGTGCAAGAAATTTGAAACTACATCCAGATGCTCGATGTATTTTACAAACCAAACTAGCCGGATAGAGTCTTAACAAACTGTCATCCTCTGATATCTCTCTCTGTTTCATCAAGATAAACTGTAAGCCTTATGTATCAACTTATTCATGCCATCCTTTAAAACCTCTGTACAGCCAACCTTAAATCAGTAAGCCGCAATATGATTCAAAAGCTTCCTTTGGTAAAGAAAACATGGGAGTTCAAATGGTAACGAGTCAATGACAATAGGTAAGATGATGAACACTACGAGGAAAGAACCAGCTTGAGAAGAAATTTGAGGTGAACATTTTAGGTGATATTAATATTTCTACATTTTCATGATTTCCTACCACACGTAGGAAACAAAAACTGAGTTTTGAGAAGAAACTTTTCTCTTGGCCACTCTTCTTAGAAGAATCATTAGCTGGTTTTCTTATTTCTCCTGGCGGCTCATCTTCATTGGAAAATGTTTCTGAAATTGATATAACTGGTTGAGAAGTCTTCAATGAACAATTCCTCAACCTCTGCTCTCTAAAATGTTCTAACAATTTCTGTGCCTTCTCCCTGCCATTTGGACTTCCAGCTACAGAAATGGTAACCAAGGATGGAATAACACCTTCCCTTAAAACCAAATGACTGTACTCGAGACTATTTGTGCATAACTGTATGATAATGTCTACTGCTTGCTCCTGTTCCTCAAGATCGCCCGTGTCAAGCAGTTCTGCTATGGCCAGGATACAGCCTTCAGTTTCCACAATTGTTGCCCTGCCCTCTTCAGTACCAGCAAGATTATGCAAAATTGTAATGCACTTATCTGCATGTTCACTATTGCCAAGAAGTTGAGCCAACTTGGAAATGGACCACATAGGAATGACATTTGTCCACTCCCATAGTGTTGTTGACAAATTATAGAGAATATTTAAAGCATTAAACCGAGCACGGCCATCTTCAGATTCCAGAAGCTCAAGAAGAGGAGGAATTGCTCCAGAAGCAACAAAGCTAGTCTTGTTCTCCTCCAAATTGGACAATGCCAGCATAACTGCTAATGTTACTTCAATTGCTTCAGAATGGATAAGATCCAAAAAAAGGGGCAGTGCCCCTGCAGATAAGATCAATCCCTTGTTCCTACAAACCAATTTAAAAAGATTCATGCGTGAAACCTGATAATCACTTTATACAACTAACACGTGTGGATTTATGAAATCTTATCACGATAAACAATAATTACATACCTGTCATTTCTTGCAATGCTCAAAAGGGCCAAAGCTCCAATCGTTTGTGCCTTGATATTGGAGGCATCATTTGCAAACTGTAAGAAACTCACAAGAGCAGGAATAATTCCTTTGGCACCTACATAACAGCAAGCTCTGTCATCATCCTCAGAGAGAAGTTTGATCTTTTCTGCTGCTTGGCATTGAGATTCTAGCGGTGGCGTCATCAGACTTATGAGCAACATCTCATACTTCATACAAATGTCTTCCTCTGTTATGTCCGAGTCAATGATATCATATGACGACAAATTTTTATCTTTACTTCCATTTAAACCCTGATTTTCCTGAACAGAGGAATCACAATTAAAATTAGAACCCAAATTGCCATCTGGTATATTTTCATCCTCTTTCTCAACAGTGCAGGCAGCTATGTTTTCTACCAATGGGATCCTTTTGACATCTTTCTCAGTGTCATCATTTGGATGCAAATAGATATTAGAAACTGGCATGTCAAAACCCCAATGTGATGTAGGGGTAGGTTGAGAAAGTGGATCTTGAACCTTAATTCCATACTTTTCACACCAATTGGTAATCAGTGCTTTGATACAGTGGTTAGGAGTGACAGAAAGATGTGATAGTTTTTGCTGTGTCTTTGGACATGTATCATGTCCATCACGGAACCACTTCTCTATACACAATTTTTCATATGTTTGGCCAGATGAAATAACTACAGGATCAGACATTAGCTGCAATGAAATTGGACATCTAAATTCCTCTGGAGGTACTGGTATAACCTTTGTACTATTAATGCTTTCTTGCATAGCCAAATTGACCAAGGGAGTTCAGATATGCTTACGTTACTTTGTCTTTCTGAATTCACTTCACTTGCAACTCTTCTACTTGATTGCAAACGTGCATCGGAGTTTTCAGAATCAAAATCCAGATAGTCAAAGCTGAAATGCTTTGTTGATATTTTGAGAAGATGTAAGAAATAAATAATAACAGATATCTTCCTCTGATCTTCCTCGGCCTGAGCTTTGTCAAGGAGCTTCTTTAGATCTCTTCTCTCTTTCAACATAGCTCTTGGAGACATTATTCCTAACCTATCAGCTGCCTGATGGAAAACATCCAGTTCTGATCTACTGTTACAACTGCCAGAACTCTGTTGCAGTAAGGTGATAATGACATTGCCAATTTCCTTTTCTGATGGTTCCAATGCAAATGTCATCCCTTCAAGTTCTTCAACAATTTCAGCAATCTGAAAGTAAGATTGTACAAATTTAGTAGCATATACCATTACCTATAGATGTGCTTCCACGAGAATGATTAATTTCTGCATATACAACGAGGAACTGAAGGAATATAGAAGTGAGAAAGGCATTCTATTTCTATTGCAGTTACAAGCAGCACAATAAATGTCAAGGGGATATTTTTCAAGACAGTAACTCTGAATGTTGGTCATCTATGAAGATTTTCCCGACACATATAAAGCAGCAAAGAAAGACTAGTAGTTTCTCCCCTCCACAATCTCCGTTCTTGTTAAAAACAGCGACAATGGTTGCATAACAACTACCTAGGAAAGTTTTTAAAACACATTTGAAGGTGTTGGCAAAATATTTTGTTTGTGGCAAAATGGAGCTTTTGGCAGCAGTTAAGGGAAAAAAAGTCCCTCTACTATGAGGGAGGTTCCCTTTATTTAAAACAAGAAAATATGCTGAAACAGAATACATACAATATTTACACTCGACTATATTGTGGAGGTGTTTTGCATCAAACTTAGAAGAAATATTGAGTGTGCAGAGAGAGAATGGAAGAAGATGCATGCGTGAATAAATGAAAATTCAATCCTTACATAAAAAGAACAAATCATGAAAAGAATGACAATTCAGCATTGGAATTTTGCACCATATGAAATGAATGACAGAAGACATACATTTAACACAAGAATAAATGTTATCTCCGAAGAAATCCCAAGACAAGAAGCTCTGCAATCTCTTAGGATTTCTCATTTGAGTTTGAACACAAAGTTTCCTATTACTCTTCCTTTCCGGAAATATCATGGACATCAAAAAGTCCTTTTACGATGGCTACCCCTCCTATTTATAAGATGAGGATATAACTCCTCCTTTACAACTCTTCATATTCTTTACAATATTCACATTTTACAATTTCAAACGAGATATTAGCATTACCAAAAATAGAAGTCACTTTGAATTAATGCTATTTTCAGAAAGTAACTCAAAATTAGAATCCCCCTATGAGAGATTCTACCCTAAGGCATGATATCACCGCAGAGTCATTCAAGCCGGCTGATCACTTTGTGGACTCTTTATTCTTCTCCTTAGATTTTCGAGTCTTATATATCTGGAATTGGTGGAGGGTAGCAGTAACGGTCTTTTGGTTGGAAACCAGTGTGCTATGCGAACGAATGATGCAGCTATCGAGTACAATTTTTATCTTCATGGCGATGTTATGAAATCTGGTCAAATTCTTGCAGAGATCTCTAAGTGCCATGTGAATATCATCTAGCTTATTCATGGCCACCACATCAAAAGTCTTGGCAATAAAGAGCTCTTCATTTATCAACTTCCGAAATTGCTCTTTGATCTTGGGGACCGAGTGGGTCCCGCTACCGTTCTGATTGGAAAACTTGTAATGCAGGGATCCAATACCCAGGCTCATTGTGTTTGGCCTCTTCATATCCTCTTTCAACAATTCCTTATGATTCTTCAATGCTTTCAAAACTATGATTTTCCATTTTATGCTTTCACTCCAAGAAAATGAATCACACCTTTGGCTACCAACAGGTTCTCATTGGTGAGGCTTAGTTCTTCGGTGTCATGTTCTACAGCCTCATATTGAGCTACTTTCGTCTCCAAATTTGAGATTCCCTTCTCCAAGAAAGCTTTTTCTGCTTCAATCTTTTAGTAATCCTTCACAATTTCATCAGTGACTTTCAGTCCATCCATTGGCAGCTACTCTACCCAAGCTTGAATTGTTTTCCCGAAACAGATCAGCTCACTCAACTTTTGGATGGTATCTTGATCATGACCTTGTATATGCTTTGAAGACTTGACCCAACCTTGAAAGATAGTTGACTAGAGATATTAGTTGTTGGTTCTTATTCTCTAGTTGATTGGTTGTCTGCTCATTAACGGTAATTCGTTCCACCACCTATGCAACGGCTTCTTGAATTTTGTAGATGTTGCTTTCCATTGGGGCCTCTCCTGCAGGAATCCTTTGATATTCATAGTTTGTGAGTGTCATTTCACTTTCATCCTTGTCTCCTTTTGGCTTCGCCATTTCTAGAAATCATGCACCTGAAGGCTAATTGACCAACTTGAATGTCAGCTTGGATTTCTTGGAGGCAGAAATTTCTAGGAGGCCTGCCACTAGATTGAAATCGAGCTTTGACTACCTTTTTGTTTCACCATTGAAGGCTTTACCCACTCCAAGGGTTGTTCAATGGAAGCACCCACCATCTGAACCTCAAATCTTTAAGGTGTACACCTAGGTGGAGATGGCTGCCGAGATGGTGCACTTGAAGGTGAGGGAAAATGTTGTGGAACCAAAGTTTTTGATGATGAACGCCAAAAAGAAGAGATGGGCTATTGCAAGTCAAATTTTGGCCAAGCTTGGTCTAAAGCTTTGAATTGTTAGGTGATATTATCAATTATGATAGTCGCATCCATGGGCTGCGAAGAAGGGAAAGTATCGATTGTTGGGAGTATCTGCTTGTAAACTTGCGCCCTTTCGAAACTTCAACTTAATCCTCTATCTAGTTCCACATGTCTTTTCAAGTACCTTTCCTTGACCCGCGTCTTCTCTGTCCCCTTCTGCACCAACTGTAGCTTCTATGAGTAAAGTGGATCTTGCCACATTGGCCTCATAGGTTCTATGGATGGGTATGTCTGATGTTTCCCATTTCTTAGCAGATTTGGATCCCTCAGATCCACTGGCCCTGGTAACATGAGATACCTTTCAATAAAACCACCTCAAAGGTTTTGCTATATATTCTTCAATGTTGCTGTCTTCGGGAAGTAACTATTCCATCGAGGGAAGCGGGCAAGGCATCACAGTGTTAACATAAATGGGCTCTACTGAATCCATCCCATCATCAACCATGGTTTTTGGCACCCACACATTCAAAATTGCCTTCATCTAATTAAGGCTTATCATTGCATAAATTCTTCTGTGCACCTCATATTCATCCAAGTAGTTTGCCCAATAATCCTCAATTGTTAGCACCTGCACGTATATGGAGCCCAGATGGATCTTAGCAAAGCCTTTCCTATTGAAATTATCTCGCTTATTGTGCAGGTGCATCTTGAAACCTGACAAATCGCCAGTGATGCCTTGTGCGTTTGTTGAGTCCTTGCATGTATAATGATTAGGGTTAATTGGGAAGTGTATTGCAGCTTTATACCTTTGTCGCAGCAGCCTGTGGACCACTCCTAGTTGTTTGCACAATTCTATGTGAAGCACTTTGTCAAGTATATATCTTGGGAGATGGTATGGTATCCCATCAAACCTGCCTACTTGAAAGTAAGAGAATCTAGGGAAATGTTTGAAATAACTTCTAGATTGAGTTTCCAATTCCACACCTACTTTGGAGATTCTGGTAGCATGGTCATTTTCTAGAGTTCTCACCACAAACACGGTGAATGCATCACTCACCGAACTGAAGTGTCTCTTTCTTTTCTCCAAGGTGAGTTGTGGGTAGTGTAACCGAATACTAGTCTGTGGGCCCCATTGCCCAACTACATTCTGATTCAACCCCACAAATGGCCGAAGATTGGCAATTGACCATACAAGTATGAAGTCAAATAGAAAGAGCGGGTTATGGCCAAGTTTGTCAATTGTTTATGCATAACATCACTGAACACCCTCCTCCAATCAATGAATGTGGTGGTTATGAATCTGATCATCCAAAAAAGAATTCACTTGTTGCCTAGTTTCCATCTACTCGATTCAACAATGTCCTGGCATCTGAAATATCCACATTGAAATCTAACCTGTGCAGTTTCCTAGGCATCTTTGATTTACCCTGCTTTCTTTGTTTCAACCAAGCGACATTAATATCCTGTAAACATTGATCATGATGTTTCATATTTTTTAGTGATGAACATACTGGAACTAATTTTGAGAGATTTTGACGACATGAAAAATTTGGGTACAACAGAAGGCAAGCTGAAAAAGAGCAAAAATGTTCACATAAAGACTTCTTAGGAAAGTCTTGAAGACAAATTTGAAAGGAAAATCAAAATGACTACCAGTATCATGCTACCTTTCTATAAAAAAACGTGCATCTTTGAGTGCTTCAGGAACTTCATGATCAGGAGTCTTCTTCTCAAGAGACAAGAAAATGATAAGTCCACATACACCTTAGCTACATGATAAACATTGGAAAGTGGCAATGCATTCTTCTTCTTTATCTTCCCTCTTTGAGTACCACCATGTGACATTCCCGTTCCACACCAATCTAGTTCGAATCCTTAAATGAACTTTTTTGGCTAGACTTAACAACAGATGCATTTAATAATGCAATGAACAAATTGTGTGGCGATCTCAGTAATTGCTACTTATATTGCGGATTTGTTATTCTTCAGCATCTGACGAACAATGTCAGTATTATCAGACTTGTTGAACACGAGTAAACCTCCTTTTGTTAACAGGACATATTCAGAAGCACACAGATAATTTTATATTTTAAAAGCTTCAAAATCCAAAATACTTGAAGATTCTTACCAAACACATTAGAATGCTTGCCCAAACAAATGCAGGGAAAATAACTCTCAAAAAGTTAATTACCATTGAATAGGCAATTTCCGTTAAAGTCAAAATCAAGTACCTCAGTAGCTCTAGGAGGGAGGGAGTAGGAGAGGAAGAGAGTGGCACAAATTTCATGAGACATCAATGGTTCATTCCAAAAACAATGTTGTAAGTGAAGTTGATGAAAGTTCACAAATTAAAATGTCACTTTTACTGGGTGCATGTTTTATATATAAGAGGGTCATTTCAATACACACATAAGGACACAAATTGTTTTTCAGCAAGATCTAAATAAAAATTAACATCAGTATCATATGAGTGAAGTATAGGAGTTCAATCCATAAAAAAAGCTTGTTCTTAAATGTAGTGTTCAATGTATAAAAGCAATATATAAATAGATATTAACGCCTAATGGAGTGCTCACTGACAATTTTGTGCTATAAATCAATAACTCTATCCAGAAACTTGAAATTCTATAGCGATAAATTGAATTCTACATTACATCTCACCCATACATTTGCTTGTCTGAAGTAATCCAACCCCAAAATATCAATAATCTGTTCCAAACAGTATATCTGTATGAATTTAGATGTAGTCATGTTTGACTCACATACCTGCCTAGACAAATCCCGTGGCACCATTTCTTCAAGATCACTTAAACTTCTATTCAATGCATCTTTGATCTTTACAAATTTTACCAGAACTGAGTCCCCAGTAACTGCCTGAGCAAGCATGCACAAAAAGTCAACATATACACAAACCTGGTGGAAATCTAAAGCTACTACCCTTGTACAGCATCAGGCTATGATATCAAAATATATATCCCCTATAGTATTCTAAAATGAATTTAACAAGGAAAATTTAGAGTCATTAGATATCCATCCCTTTATCTTTTGTGTTCTTTTCCAAATTTCAAAGCAAAAATGAGTATCCTTTCTAGTAAACTGCTTTATATCCATTTATATTTGATTGAAGGCAAAAGAAGCATACCAGATACAGTTTGCTACATTCAGCACAGTGTTGAATAAGGGCTGTTGCCTTGTCAAGTGTTAGGTGCAAAGTACACAAGGACTGTATGCCTGGCGTGCATCTTGGTTGCACTGC
Organism: Taxus wallichiana var. yunnanensis; assembly: GCA_018340775.1. NCBI lineage: Eukaryota > Viridiplantae > Streptophyta > Pinopsida > Cupressales > Taxaceae > Taxus > Taxus wallichiana. The sequence continues at coordinate 187,350,055 of CM031237.1, read as the reverse complement.
TTCTAAAGCTGGAAATATTTTGATGACCTTATGGGCAAGCCTAGCAAGTTTAATACACATTCCTCCATGTAGCTGCACATCAGATGATGATTTATTTCTCAGCAAAGGTCGAGACTTCAGTCCCATCACAAAATCCTACTCCAGCAATTAGACTATGAAGATAAATATGCCATGTATGCATGGATACTCCTGAAATATCCATGCCATATTGGATCTGTATACAGGCCCTATTGCATCTGCATCCAGGCTGAAAATGTAGATACAATGTATCCAGCCTTCCAGGCCTTAGGATCATTTCTGTAAACTTAGGCAAAACAAAATTCCTTGCCTATGAGAGTAAAAGTATTAATTATAATAGCAGACTACGTAAATGGATGTCTGTATTATCCCAAAACAAGAGTTGAAAAATACAAGAACCCACAAAAAAGAAGGGACACCCAACCCACATTTGCTGTCCCCTCAATGTCTCGAGTATTTGTGCTTTGTTAAAATGAGAAAACAAAAATTTACATGCATATGGTCATACACAGGATTTGGTCTACAAATGTACTCAAAGGGGCTACCAAAACATAGACATGAGGATAACGAGAACAGGAACCAACAACAAAAATCTAAATGTAAAAAAAAAACAAACAGTCCCATAGAGTGGAGATGAATTTCTAGACTTTACAACCAGGAAAGATGCCTGTTGAGTTACTTGTGTATCACATCTCTAATAAAACCATACCTGAAAATCTGATAAAAAAATTAACCGCGAGACATACATCCATACTACAATGTCCTGTTACTTCGCCAATATTAAGTTTAGAATTAATGCATGTACAATATCTGTCTTCCTCGTTTCTCTATAAACTATAATATTTGTTGAACAACTCTATAATAAATATTTGGTGATTGAAGTATAGAAAACATACCTTTGCATTATTTGCAGCCAACAGGAGTTTTTCAATAGTAGCGCCACTGGTCCCCATCAATTTTGAAACATAGCATCAGAATTCTGCTCCTCAAGATACATGCAACCAAAAATCCCACATAAGACAAGTCTCTCTTTCTCTCTCTCTAACACACACACACAAACACACAAAAGCAATAAGACATGCTCACTACCACAAAAATGCAAAAGATTGCAAAAAGAACTTTCTATATTTCATTTTTCTCATTCATAGTCATTTGAGAGTGACCCATGTTTCTGAATCTTTAGAATGTGATCCCAAATTACCCCACACCGTGTTGAAGGTAGGGTATATCCTCATCTTAATTTCATATTAAGTTTATTTTAGTTAGTTTTATATTCCTAAGTTAGGCTAGAATTATTTTCCAAACTTAGAACATATTAAATTTAAGGTGAGTAAGCACACCAATCGTATTGAAGGTGCTGTAAACAGTCCAATCTCACGATTTTCAGGACTTCCATTTTCTATAAATAGGAAGGTTCCCTCACTCATTTGTAGCATGATAAGAACATCTGGGACATGCTTGTATCTTGGTAGAGGCATGTAGCGACATGCATATATACAGCAGGGTAATCAATAAAATTATAAATGCATGGGAGCATCTTGGGCATGTAGAAAATCTTGAGGAGCTTGTAGATAAAAGGAGGAAAGTAGGTTATTTTCATATTCAGTAGTATTTCTGATCTTTTTATCCTCTTCATGCATATTTATTCTCTGAATACAAATTTTCAGATTAGGGGTTGTGCACGGTTTTATAATAGTATTTCATCTTGGGTTTGTAGTAGTTTTGTGAGATCCTAAGTGTTTTGAAGTTTTTCCCACATTTGTATCTGTTCCTATACTTTTTGCCAATGTAATACCACGTACCTTAGGTTTGACTTTCCTTGCTCATAGTTTTGGTTCATTCACCCTGGCCACACAATTGCAATACCAGCCATTCCATGTTGTGAATTGGTCAGTCTGTTGCACTCTATATGATGTTTGCATTTGCGAATAAGGTTTTTACTATAATATACTTTGGGATGCCTTAATACTTTCTCATTGCTATCTTGGATCCTGCTTGATGTTGACTTAAAACATTTCGATATAGCTTTTATTCTCTTCCTACAAAGTATTGATTTGACACTATTACAAATCATTTTTAGTCTGTGCAGTCAGTAGTCAGTCAATGTATGCCTGCTTGGAATATGGATATATAGTCCTTGGATGAACCTAGGGTCTACTAAATAATCTTCAATCATACAAAACATATGCTGCAAGAATTATGTAGGTTAGAGACTTGGAAAACAAAATTATATGGGCCAACTTTGATGTTCATCTATCATGCTGTGTGTTCTAAGCTACCACGGTTTCCCACCACAAAGATTTCTGATATGGGAAAGCATAGGAAATGCTAGGAAATGTTTACAAAAATAAACACCAGGTGTGTGTTCCTAGGTCACATGGGCATTTCTAGACCCCCTTTTTGTTTCTTAGAGGCTAGGATACATAATATCCTCTTTCCTCCTCCAGCTATTAAGGTAGAATCAGATTTCAAAACATAAGGAAACATGTATTTTCCAAAAACAAATATTATTTCCATGTTTAATTAAACTTTAGAGATGACATTTTATTATTTGTAAAAGTAATATGCATACATTCATGTATTAGAACATGGAAAATAACAGAGTCCAAACCATAATAACATGGAGACACTTACCTAGTGGATTGGGACTTCTTATGTCAAGTGTTGGCTCAATTTGGATTCTCTGAGGCATGGATAGATTGGGTAAAATCTTTCTTATCTTCAGTTTCCTTTTCCGTCTTGGTTAATGGCACTCCCTCTCAGATTTTCTTGGCTTCCAGGGGGATACGACAGGGAGATCCTTTATCTCCCTTTTTATTTATTATTTTGGCGGAGTGTCTTGGCAGATTAGCTTCTAAAGCTTGTCAGGAAAAAAATAATCAGCGGTATACAATTGGCTAAAGTAGCGCGTCCTCTATCCCATCTTCAGTTTGTGGATGACTCTACGCTTTTAGGCAAAGCCACTTGCATGGAAGCCCAACAGTTTCAAAAACTTCTTCATGTTTTTCTTCAGCCACTGGTCAGTTGATTAATCATGCCAAATCCATTATTATCTTTTTTCACTGCTCTAGTAGACAGGAGGAACAAATTCTTAACATCTTCCATTTTAGACGGGGCAGTCTTCTGCTTCAATATCTAGCAATTCCTCTTGCCTCTAAACAAATCCAAGATTGGCATTGGTTAACCAGCAAAACTGAACAGAAAATGCAGAAATGGACTAATAAATGGTTATCTTCAGGAGGAAGAATGACATTGGTAAAGGTTGTTCTACAAGCATTGCCAATCTATGTTTCCTCTATCTTGAATATTCCAAGTAGAATCCTGAAACAATTGGATTCCTTATGCCAGAGATTCTTATGGAGTGGTTTACAAGGAAAGAAAAAGTGGTCCTTAGTCAAGTGGGAAACTCTATGCCAGTCTAAGTAGGAAGGAGGATTAGGTTTCACTTCTTCCAAGTAGAACAAGGCTCTTGCTGCTAATCTCTACTGGAGGATGTTAGTTTACCCAAAAGACTTGTGGGCTGCCAATATTAGAGCCACATATGCGGAGAATAATCCTCCTGATCAAATTATTTGGTTATCTCTTCCCTCCAAAGGATCGCCCAGTCTTGCTGTCCTAAGAGTTGGAGAAGAGATTAATAAAAAACAGTTATTTTGGATTGTGAATAATGGACAAAAAGCAAATTTTTGGACTGATTCTTGGGATGCAAATCCCCATCTTCTCTCTCAATACCCACAGTTCAAGCCAATCATGGAGGCTATGCACGGAAAAGGATGGATAAAGGTAGCTGATTATTGTAGAATTGCAACTCATCCTTAATAAATTGGAAAGTGTTGGATTCCTATTCAGGAATGGCCAATTCACATAGAGCAGGAGGAACAAACTAAGATCAATAATATTTTGCAGGCTCGTCCTCTTTCCAACTATCCTCGGGAACAAACTATGATCAATAATAATTTGTAGGCTCGCCCAGTTCAAGCCAATCATGGAGGCTATGCATGGAAAAGGATGGATAAAGGTAGCTGATTATTGTAGAATTGCAACTCATCCTTAATAAATTGGAAAGTGTTGGATTCCTATTCAGGAATGGCCAATTCACATAGAGCAGGAGGAACAAACTATGATCAATAATATTTTGCAGGCTCGTCCTCTTTCCAACTATCCTCGGAACAAACTATGATCAATAATAATTTGTAGGCTCGCCCTCTTTCCAACTATCCTCGGTCAGACTCCTTACCATGGGGAAAAATTCTACACGTATTTATATGGTGTCTTCACAATATACTTCTTTACCAAAAGGTACTCCTCACCCTCTTAAAGACATCTTTAAGCAAATATGGTAGCCTGCTACCTCGCCTAAGGTAAGTTTTTTTGTTTGGCTGGTTTTAAAAGGAGAGTCCTAACTGGTGATAGACTTATGAAGCGAGGATTTTATGGCCCATTTGGATGCGCCTTATGCTTGGATGATGAGGAGACCCTCTCTCAGCTCTTCTTCCAATGTCCGGGGTTATACCATTATGGCAGCTCATATCTAAAGTGTTTAATATCCCTTGGATTAGAATTTGGTCCTTTGAGCAGATGATTAAAGATTGGCAAAGTCACATTCCTAAAGGTCAAAATCTGATTCCGGCTTTTGGACTAGCATTTCTCTTCTCCTTTGGAATATTTGGAAGGAACGAAACAGCAGAATTTTCCAACAGGAGAGTAAAGACATATCTTATGTTTGGGAGAAAACTAAAATTAATGTTGTTAAATCTATCAAACATAAGATTTCTTTACCCCCTATCCTTACCCCGAATGGAAATATGTGTGGAGTCAGCTTTCTTGGCAACCTACGAATTCAACTATGCCTGCTTATAGGCAAAAAAAGAAATTTTAGAGGGATGAGCATTGGAAAGTACCACCAAAGGAATATGGGAAATTGAACACTGATGGAGCCTCAAGGGATAATCTGGGTCAAGCAGCTATGGGAGGCATTGGCAGAACTTTAGACAGATCAATGGCCTTTTTCTTTTTGAAAACATGGGATATGTAACCAACAATTTAGTCGAGATCAAGGCAATGTATAAAGGAATGCAAGAGGCTCTGAAAAGCGGATGGCAAAAAATACAAATTGAATCGGATTCAAAGGTAATTGTCAACATCTTATCTAACCCACAAGGGGTTCATAACCCTCACTGGCGGATAGCAAGAGAAGTTCGGAAAATTCAAAGACTGCAAGAACAATTCCAAGAAGTGCAATTCAGTCATATCCCTAGAGAGAAATAAAGTGGCAGATGGGCTGGCTAATTGGGCTCTGGATAACCATAACCTTGTTTGTTATGGAACGCCACCTCTCTGGTGGCCGCCCAAGATCCAAGAAGACATGAGAAACATTCTAAACTCTGATTCAGAACAATGAGAGCTAATAAGTATGCTCTTGTGTATACTGACCAGGATTGGACTAATAGCTTTCAGGCCTGGCATAGTAGAATTTGTACTCTTTGATTTCCTTTTAATATAAATGAGGCTTCTGACTTTTTTAAACATGGAGCACTTACAAAACGTGATCAGAGTGTTACATGTTTTTCAATTAATTTTAAAATGAAAAGTCCCAACAATTAAAGGAAACATAATATTAAAACAATAGCGAAGATTTGATTTTGTTATTTCAATAACTTGTATTTTATTCACCCTGTCATTTTTCAGTCATATGACAGACCCACTTACAGGATGTGTGAAAATGATGAAACTGGATGGGCAGGCTGACAAAATGAAGATAAGGCCCATTATGATATTCAGGCCATAACCAGGGTAAAAAGTGTATTAACTAAGTCAAAGGCATCAAGTACCATATGAAGCGACTAATACATGGTTAATGAAGGAGGCTTTACACTATACGGGAGACCGGTCGTATTCTAAAATCCTTGAACTTTGATTCAAAGATTTTATTTTTCTCATGAGGTTCAATTTCAGGTTTGTACAAGTCCAAGTAACAAGCGACATCACATATTCAATCAAACAAGTCAAAATTGAATCAATATGGAGATCCTCCCCTACAAGGACAAGTGCCTAAAGGCCCTTGCACCGATGAAAGGAGGCAAAAGGAGATCAAGGGCCTTTAAGCACTTGTTTGTTAGGATGAGGGGGTTGAGGAGTGAGTGCAGCGAACCAGATGTTTAGGTGCTGGATTAGCATCATCGTACCCAGCAGAGTTCCTTATACTTCAGAAAAACATCAATGCTTGTTAAAGGTATACATGAAATGACTTACAAATAAAAAACTGTGATTTTCCTTTAAAATGCAAAATATTTTATCCAATTAACCTGTTTTGTGAGAATAACCACAACCATAAATGATTTTACAAAATCATTATTGGCTCCTGGTGTCACTAATGTTCATCTCTTACAATAATTAACTTAATAATTCATCAAATTGAGAACTGTGCCAAAAATAGGATACTGACATAAACCACAATCATTGTTGGCATTTTTAGGGCGAATTTCAATCATTGGTAGTTGTTTGTTGCAATGCCCCTATTAGGGTTACAATCAGTTTCTTGAGTTCCTTGTAGGCAATGCCAAGCAAAGTTGGTTCCAAATCATTTGGAGTTCTAACGAAGGCAATCCACTGACTATGGTCATCCAAAATCTTCAGTTTTTAGCCACCTTTCAAAGTTGTTGCCTTCATAATCAATCTGAAAACTTGAACATGATACCAAAAGCATTAACTGCATCATCGACATCAACCATATTTTTCTGAACCAACATACAGCTGTTTCACTTCCTAGAAAATCATATAATCATATCAGAGTTCAAAACACAATGTTTTTTGACAGGGTCAATGTTTCATCGTGCAAATATTTCAAGGCAATTGTCTTAAGGACTCTGATTCTTTAACCTCACCTGCCGATATATTTTTGTCATACAATTTTTTCAGTATAATCAATGATCTAGGAAAATTGAAAGAGAAAAAAAATCCCTCAAAAAGCCACTGAATTCTGAAAAATAAGAAAAGGTTGAGAATTTTGACAGCATGAAGATTCCTTTACTGGACGTCACAAACGAATCAGGGATCAAACACTAGATTTAATTCAACTAGTCAATATGGCAATATAAAAGGTAACATCATTTCTGCAGAGAGATTTCTGCAATCGACTTATACTACCTATAGAATTCAATCAACTTAAGCTCCAATTTACAACAGTTTAATGAGGCAATTTTGAGGCTTTTGGTGAATTGCAAGCCAAAGTCATCCATGGATGCTCTCTAAAACACCATCTTTCATATTTTGTAGGCAAGGGGGCCAAAAAAAACTCCAAATACTCTATCAAAAAGAACATAAGCTCAAATTTCACCCCTTGGTCGAATGGTTTATAAAAATTAATAATACTTTCCAAAAACTGAAATCAAGCTCTCTCTCAATTTCAGTCACCATCTATTGGTGTGTTAAAATTTGAATCAGTAAATGCAAAATTAAATGCTCAAAATTACTCTAAATTCTAAACGAAAGTTCCCATTGTTTCATGAAACTCAAGTTTCCGTAGTTTCCAACTTCTATATCTAGTCGGCACCCTATCTATACCTATTTTGTATATATTGTACAACATAAGAAATCAAGGTTGTGTTGAACCCCCACTTTGAATCACTTAACCAACAGGGCCATTACAAATCTAGGCACAGAAATTACAATCATACGACCCAATATCTGGTTAATGCCTCCAACTCTTGGAAAGAATACTTCCCTGCGGACACTTGGTTGATTAGGGAAATCTGTAAATTTTATGGCACACAATCTAAACGGCCATTATTCATATTGAAGGTAGTCCAGATGCAAGGTTACTTTTCATAAGGACTTTTCGCTGCTCAGCCTAGGTTAGTTGAGACTGTTAGAATTAAAGCCATTTAAAAATATGTCAAAACATTGTGGTCCGAGGGATGTGGTCGAGCAGAAAATCTTATGGAGAATTTACCTTCACTGGCACTGGTTTTTCGTCATGGCCTGACCCCCAAGATGGCATCTCTTTCCAGTACCTTAACTGAAAAAGAAGCCTCTTGGAACACAGGTTCAGATGTTAGCCTTCCTCGGCCATTGAGGAAGAGACTTTCCTTATAGGCTTATTGGATTGATGTTATGATTTGTTCCAGCTAATAACATCGATAACGTTACAGGCATTTCCCAGATAACATAGGAACAGAGGGTCTGTTCTATATACACTAAATAAGAGTCTCCTTAAAGAGATGGCTAATTTGGGCCAAGAGATGTCACAAATTGGCTGTGAAATCCCACTGAATTTACCTTCACTGGCACTGGTTTTTCATCATGGCCTGATCCCCCAAGATGGCATCTCTTTCCAGTAACTTAACTGAAAAAGAAGCCTCATGGAACACAGGTTCAGATGTTAACCTTCCTCGCCCACTGAGAAGAGACTTTTCTTATAGCCTTCTTATCGGACTGATGTAACGATTTGTTCCAACTTCCAACTAACTACATCGATAACATTACAGGCATTTCCCAAATAACATAGAAACAGAAGGTCTGTTCTATCTACACTAAATAAGAGTCCCCCTTAAGAGATGGCTAATTTGGGCCAAGAGATGACACAAATTGGCTATGAAATCCCACTGAATTGGCAATCCAGTAGCCTAATATGAAATCCTAAAATTGCACTACTACCAACATAGATAAAATCCAAAAGAACCAGACCCTTGCCCATTTATCAAATCAAACCTATTTCTGCCTTCTAAAAGTAAAATAAAATAAAATAAAATCTAAAGCCGTTTTCTGATAAAATGGATAAAATTCCCACCACCTCCAATGGAAATGACCAAAGCTGATTAGAGCAAAAATACTTTTATCATACCTGACAATATTTTCAGGTCACAAATTCCTTTATTCCGACTTCTCTTAACAAAACCAGAGCTATTCAGCCCTTAACATTAAAACCCACATCCTCATCAAGTTCCAACATGCAGTTTTTAACAGAATTGAGTTCAAAACAGGCTTTAAAACATTCAATTCGAGTACGCATATACATGCATTGTGCATTGAAAGGGATTTGAGCTCATAATTTCGTCCAGAGGAAGAAAAAATGGATTTTGCTTCCGTGGGCACCTGATATTGATATGTAGTTACACCACCCTCTGCAAGGGGTCCACGTCAGCGCGTGGTATAAGCGCGTGGGAGACGAGTTTACAGCAAGGACAAAGCCTGCGTATTTTAGTGTCCATGTTTTGCCGACGGGATTTTATATTTTAACAAATATAGTAGTCAAACCTATCAAATATATATATTTTTGGAATTGATTCATCGTTACAACTTACACTTATCCTGCAGGCACATCTAAATATGGGTAATTGCACCCACCAATTTTAGAACAGTTTTTTAGGATTAATGGCTATATTTGAGGGACTAATTGATCCATTCCACAGCTTTCTCAGGGGTGTTCTTGATTGATTCGGTCCTTTAACGCGTGTGGATAGTGACATATTGCCCAGGTTTGAATCGTAAATTGTAATGATATGGTTTGACAACGTTATTAACGTATAATTCTCTTCTCATAGAAATTGTTTCCAAGAAATTAATTAATTAGTTTGAGTTGATAAAGTAATAATTAATTTAATATCTATATTTTTGTGTATTAAGTTATCAAAATCATTAAAAGATTATTTAATTTATATATTAAATATTAATAAAGTTTTGATTGGAAGAATATATGGATTGATTATAGTTTAATTGATTGGAATGATATTGACATGTTTTGTTTTCTATATATATTTATCCTTCAATTATAATTTTTTAATTATTAATATTTAAGATATTAATAGTAAACTTTCACACTTTACACTAAGTTGATTAAGTCAAGATACTACTTTATTCTGCAACTATTTCATAGTATATAATTATTTTTATTTAATAATTAATTGATTAAGTATAGTATATAATTATTTTAATTAGATAATTAATCGGTTCGGTAAATTTAGGTGAAGTTTCCAAAGCTGAGACGACTTTACTCAACAAGAATATTATTTAAATTTTTATAATTATAAATTAACAACCAACTCATAAAAAGTCAATATTTAAATTTGCAAATGATATAACATTGAAAATATAATATAAGGGGATAAAATTATATCTTGAAATTTGTAAATGAAAGTTTCCACTAAATGATAATATTAAAACAATAAAATTGAGATAATAGTCTTTTGCCATGTCATAGACTATATTGCATCTATAAGAAACAAACAGCGTATTTCGATGTTTAGTTTTAAAATGAATTTATTAATCTTTGTTTGATGGTCTTTAATTTAATGGTCTTCAATCAAATTATAATGTTTTGTTTATATATATGTTCAATGTAAAAAAACAAACAAACATTAACTATGATCATGTTAAGAAAGATGTTTATTTTGGTATTTAAATATGGTTTCAAAATATTTACTATTGGAGTTATCTTTAATAATAAATGAAAATAAAGAGAGTTATATTAGCAGGGGTGATTGAAAACTCACTGTCCCACAAACAAGTCACGAAGGTAACACGAAATTTCAAAAAGGCAAACGAAAAAAAGTCAAACTACCAAGACATAGGCACGAGCCCAAAACAAGCAAAAAGTAAAGGGTGCATGCAATGCCACAACAGACCGAGTAATAGGAGGCTCAAAGCGCCCTTCTTCTCTTTAGACCTCGTAAATAACGGTCCACCTCGTCGTTGGGTGGAAGCCAAATCTTGCATGAGGATGAAGGCGAGGACTATCCTGATTGGGGTCTGAATAAGAAGACTCAGATACGTGAGACGACTTGACACAACCACCAGCTGGGTGAACCTCAACACTCATACCCTCTGAATTTCTGGGTGAGAGCATTCTTTGACTTCTTGCACTATGAAAGGTCACGCCTTTAGGCTGCGAAGAAACCCCTCTGTTTTTTATAATTCTGGTTGAGCAATAGTGGGCAAGCCTCATGAAGGTGTCCAGTTTGATGGCATAACTGACAATGGAAGGCCGTGTTCTCATAGTCTAGAATTTGAACCCACTTGAAACCATCATGGTTTAACTCCAACTTGTCCGGAAGACCTTTGTTGAGATCCACCTCAATGCAAATACGAGCATAAGTGAACAACCCTTGTTTAGACTGCTCATCATCCATCTTGATGAATCGACCAAGAGAATCACCAATAGCAACACAAACCACAAGGTGCCAAAAGGGGAGAGGAAGATTGGGGAGACGAACCCAAACTAACATTTTTGAGACTACCATAGTAGAAGGATCAAAATCCAAAAACCATGGAGTAAGAAAAAGGCCAACCCTACCCCAGAACCAGGGACCCTCATTAAGAGTCCATTGATAATCTGTATGAGAGAAGAAATGAACAATAAAAAAACCCTTTGCACATAGTGAATCTCATAGTCATTGGACCAAGTAGAGTGGATCCATTTATGTAGATCTTTAGTCCGAGGCCAAAATCCATTAAATTGACAAATAATGGCAGAATCTTTTAGGGCAGAAATAGATTTGGTTACCTCTGAAAAGGAAAGGGTAACCACAAGTGTGACTTCGATTTTTTGAAATATCCCTTGTGGGATACCATTTAGAAAAGCACAAAATATTGACAATTTGCAAGTACCAAACAAAATTATGATTTTTGCAAAAAATAAAACTAGGGCAACAAATAGAAATAAATCTATAACTCACAAAATACTTGCCCAAATCACTTGAAAATTTATAGAGAGCTTGATAACAATCAAACTAACACTAGGAAATTATTTTTGGAATTTTTCGGATAATAGAACACTTTAAAATTACAAAGATGCCCTAAACAACCTGGAAAACTTCTAAAATTCATATCTTCTCGAATACAAGTGCAAAAACTATGAAACTTTGGAAATAATATTTACAAATATAGAAGATGCTATTCCAACGCTTCAGATCTGAAAATGGCCAACTGGAAACCCTCCAAATAAGGGCTGCAATCTCCAAAACAAGTCACCCTTTTTGGTAGATTGTCAAAACCCCTTTGAAATCCTCTGGAAATGATGCCAAACCCTTCCTTTATTGCTGCCGTAAGTTTGATATGAAAACTCACTGATTATCTTCACCAAATCTCTCAAAAACCCTCAAAACTCTATCTCTCAAACCCCGAAAATATATGTGAATCAGCCTCGAAAACAACTCCAAAATGACAAGCTAGGGTAGATCTCTCACTACCAAAGAATGCCCTACTAGCTAGGGATGGATCTCTCACCACCGAAGCTAGGGTTCCTGTGGGATCTCACTCCACAAGCTGAAGATTTGCAAACAACAGTTGCACATGAAAAGAAATAGTTGAGTATGCATAAAGTATCCTCTCCTTTCTCCCCTTGACTCCTTATATAACCTTTTCCAAGGCAAAAGAACCCTAAAAGGTCCTAGTCATATTTTTCCTTATGATGGGCCACTAACATAAAGTAACTTAAGTTACTTTTCACCTTTTAAGTCGCCATGGTTCAAAAGTGACCCCCAACGCAAAATTAGAACATAAGTACCATGTGGCCCCTCCCTAACGACAAAACATAACATCTAGCCCCTCCAAAACCACTTATGCACATGTCAATGAAGAATAATAATAAAATGGACTAGATATTCATACCCAATAGCTCCCAGCGTCCATAGCCCCTTAGGTATGACCAAGGCCTGGACTCGAGTTGGCCCCTAGGCCTATGGCGTAAGAAAGGGGACATTACATTTTTTCACAATGTATGGTGCATCTCGGAGCTTCTACGTAACCCCGCCTTGATTACCTACAACATCCGCTAGAAGGATTTCTTTGCAAAAGCTGGTGCCATGGAGAATGGAGGTGCAGGTATAAAGGCATTCAACTGTAGTCGTGAGGCTCGTAGGCCTACAGATGCCAAACCCTAGTCGCTCACTCCCTTCCGCTCATTGTCATCTGCTCACTCCAGTTCGCAATATATGAATTGTTAATAGGTATGATTTAAGCATATTTGTTTATTTTCTAATTATTTGTTTAACGTAAATTTTATCTTCTTTTTTAGATGATCTACATTCTTTTTCTCATTTCCTTTTTTTAATTTCCACTTTTTAAAATTAGGTTATGTCTCAAAACATCTCAATATTTCTTACATCTATTAGAGATATAATAAAAAATTTAGTCCCATTTTTAAGGATCAATTTGGTTAAAATGCATACACCCCCTTATGATCTTTTACACTTTTTTGACCATTTAATGTATGGTTGTGTGTTATAAGGTCTTAATTTGTATTTAATTTTCTACAAATATACTATCAGAAGTTCGTTTGAGACTAAGATATACATTACACATTCATATAACATTATTGAGCACTCATCGATATTATAGGGAGATCACAAAATCCTTGTGGAAACTAGAATTTATTGGTATATGAAACTAGTATTTCTTATGGAACACTTTTGGTACATGACCTAGGGTTTTGTACATCATTAGAATTAATTTCATACATTCGATTTATTGTTTTAGGCATACTTTCTATAGAGTGATTTCCACCATTAAGATAACTCATAATTAGATGGTGCTAAAAATCCTAACCCACCCTTGTCACATACCCCTAAAGCTCATTTTATATTCCTTAAGCCCTCATATTTTGTAAATGTGACATATTTTTGAGAGAAAGAAGAGGAAAATTCATTCTACAAAGTTACATGTGGTGTAACACACTTTGATTATATTAAGGAAATTGAGGAGATTTAGACATAAAGAAACATAAATGTCAAGTCATTTTGGGAATTATATGTCATTTTCCAAAATGTCGAGTACATTTTTGACATCTTCCGTAAATGTCGCAAAAATTATAGTAGTCCTCAGACAATCATATTCACATTTATGGGTGAGGTTTTGATATTAAATGGTGTGCATTGCCAGATTCATATTAAAACTTCTTCTCTCACTAGATCCCACATTATTAAAAGTTAAGTATCAAAATCGTATGCGTATGGCATATTTTTTTATTTGAAAAATACCTGACAATATTATTGTATTGGAGATATGTTATGTTTAATTGAATTTTATTAGGTTAAACTACAATTTGTAGACATCAAAAAATACACCTCCATAGTCACACCATTTACACAAATACGAAAAATAATATAAAACATAATAATCACTAAAAATCAAATAATCCCACAAAATGTTAAAAATATAAAATAAGGTTGAGTAAAGACATTACACACATTTGATTATCCCTAGCCACTGCATTTAATATTGTCATAACACTTCATGCACACACTACAAATATTTAATCAATCCACCTACCATTTGCATTCTCTATGCACTTTTCACCCATATCCATCCCAATCTTCCATTCACTTCAAATTTATAAAATAAGACCACACCCCCTTTCATGCCTCTTAACTTTTGGACAACTTTATTCCTTGTTTACACATTGTTTATTTGCAAGTTTTCTCGAAAATAAAGAAGATCGCTTGACAACCCGATGCTCACGATACTTTCATATTTCAAAATTTTAACATAGTGACCCATCACAATTGTGATTGGATTAGCAATCGCCCTATGATTTCTCTATAGCCATGCATGTGAATAAGCTACAAATGGAGAAAAATTTCAATTAATCAACACAACAAAAATAATAAGTAATCAACCACCAATAAACCATGCACCATAGCTTGCCCCCAGGCACCCAAACATGTATGTCATTTAATTTATTTATCATTGCATGTCTTGTCATGTTCTTTTATCAACCTTGGAAATGGAAAGGGATTTGATTGAGGTAAGTCCCTTAGTCACAAAAACATACTAACATTTTCCCTAGTTTTGTGATTGAAAATTCAAATTCAAGTCTAATAGACTACTTTACTCATGGAAAGAACCATGTAATCATATTTTACACATAAAAAGGTGATAGAAGCCCACTTTTATTCGTAGCATGATTTAAGATTGATTTATTTGATATCTCTAACACTCTGGGAGGTATCTCGTATCTTGACATCATTTAAGTGACCACATCGGGACTCAAACCCACAATCTCCCACTTCCACATTGCGTACTCTACTTCCCACTTGTGCACTTTACTTCCAACTTGTGCATTCTACTCCTAACTTCCATGCTCTACCTCCCACTTGTGCACTTTGTTCCTAACTTACATGTTTCACCCCCTACTTGTGTGCTCCAATTCCAACTTGCACACTTTACTCCTAACTTGTGTGTCCCACTTCCCACTTGTGTGCTCCATTTGTAGCTTGTGTGCTCTACCTCCAACTTGTTTACTTTTCCTCCAACTTTCTCGCTGCACCTCTAACTTGCATGCTCTACCTCCCACTTGTGCGTGCTCCGCCTCTAACTTGCACACTCTACTTCCCACTTTTATGCTCTTCTTCTAACTTGTGTGATTTACTCCTAAATCATGTGCTTTTTCTCCCACTTGCACACTCTACCTCAAATTTTTATGCTCCACCTCCCACCGACGTGATCCAATTCTAATTTATGTCTCTTCTCCTAACTTGTGTGCCCCACCTCCCAATTGTATGTTGCGCCTCCAACTTGTGTGTTTTGACTCCAAATTGTGTCTTCCACCTCTAACTTGAATTGTCTTCCTCCCCTATGTTATTTAGCTACCTTATGCATGGTTAGCTCACCCCTTCTTACTATTCATTCCTCATGGATTATTCTCAAACCCACCCCCATGGATTCCTATCCCAACATGCTCCACCAACACCTCCTTAATCGCATCACCAAAAGTGATTCCTAACACTTGGGGGTGTTTTCCTCACTTCACCTACCACCAAATCTATAATGAGCCCATACACCCCTAGGTACCACAATGCCCATATCCACCATAGATCAAAATTCCCACTTTTGATAAATCCGCCAACACCGAGGACCCCCACACACCACTTACACATCTTCCTACATGCATACCACCTCATCAAACATGATGACATATTTCTCTTTCTCACCTTCCTAATTTCACTCATAGACCAAACAATGGAATAGTTTGTGTATCTCCCACAACATAGATTTTATTAGTTTACACAATTTGATATATTCCTTAATACTTTATCCATCCAATTTTTTTTCCCAAAGCCATATTGGTTGACTTTTACAGGATTTGACAATATGCTAATGAATCCATTATCAATTTTTTTCACATTGGAACACACTCATTCACAACCTCTCCTTTCCACTCTCACGCCTAAACTCATCAACCTTTTTCCCAAATGTTATGTCTCCCACATCTCACGACACTTGCAAATACACCCATTGTATAACTTTGACAAGGTTTTGCACATGTTTGAATCCTTTAAGGATGTCCATCTTGAAAATATTGTTTCCTTTCTACTTGTTTTGATTCATCCCCATTACTTCCACCACCTTTGTTGTAAGTCATACAAAAAATTATATGCCATGATCCCTATCTTGAATCCCGACCACCCTAAAAAAATCACTTATAAACCTCCTTTCTTTCCCCACATGTACCCTCGCATATGCCTCTTAACAATCCCCTCATTCAATTCCTCTACCTCATACTTTTAAGGCTTACAACTTCCTCTAATCCAAAGGTAAGTTAACCTCCTTATTTGGTATATTATTTGTCTCTATGTCGAGTTGATCACATTACCCTATTATGACACTACCCTTTTGGTGCATCCCACATGTGTGCCTATTACCACACCGATGACCATTCCATTGACTCATGTCCTAAACTCTAGAATGTCATCTAGGATGTCCCTGTATAACAATGAAATCATTTTCTACCTTTCGTCCCATCTTTATCCAACTTATAATATAAATACACTATCTTCACAGGCCGACACCACTCCCATTTCTCCTCTTCACTTCCTAACCATCATATCATCATATTCTTCACCCCCAACCCCTAACCCCAAATCATCATTTTCACCTTGTTTATCATACTTCCTAGAGTTATTTTCCGATTAGAATCCCTCTATTCATTTTTTTACCTCATTGTCGACATATAAAATTTCATCACATTTTATTTGACAACCCCATCTAATTTTTTCCCCCTTTTTGGTCAAACCGGTCAAAATAGTCAAAATTGCCAAAATTTCTCAATTCTGAAGATCCATTTTTGGGAAAGGCTTCGGGAGCCTCGAGTGTTTCGAAGTCCTTGTTACACTCAACGGAAAGGAATCAAAGTCATGTCCATGATGGTATGATTTAGAAAGCATTCTTAGATCTTTAGCATGGTATTGGGAAAGATTTCTCCTGTGCACTTTTAAAAATAAGAAGTGTGCATGCTTCCTTAGAGACTTAAATTCAAGGAATGGTTTCATGAAACCTATGTGGTGTTGAGAGCTCATATCCCAGATATTAGAAATATTATGGAGCCTAATTCACAGTGGAATGGGTGAGAAATTTTTTTGGGAGCATAACAAACGGAAACCATTCCGACACTAGCGCAAGGTGGTCTTTTTTGTACATGAATTTTGTATGGAAGGTTTCAGGAACCCCGAGTGGAGTTGGGAGCATACAAAAATATGAAGTGAGATTATATTAAATGCTCTTCATGAACCATAAGCTGGTTTGGCTCGTGTTTGTTGAAAACTCTTATTGCATTCGGTTCACCGGTGCACCACCCTAGGAAAAATAAAGGCACACGTATAATTTATTGAAGAACTCATTTTAAAGATTCCTAAATAGTCTCATTGGATTCATTGGCCTATTTACATGTAATTTGATATATTATAGACAAAAATTCATCAAGGATGGACTCTAGGGAAAAGAAAGTACTCTAAGGTGCAAACCATGCTCCAACCTCCACTTTTGCGCACTTAACACACTTTTGGTGTCCCTTTGCCCTCTTTTGATTGGTGGGAATTTCATAAGTTAAAAATACAAGAATGGGAAAAAAGTGCATGTGATGGCTTACTATGACTTGGTGGTGGGACCCATTTTCCCCTCCAAATAGAGATTTAAACCTCCATTACACCAATCAAACTTATGAGGTGTAATTGCACCCCATAAGTGCACTCTCACCTGATTGGTGGGGATTTTTGCATGGTGGAAGACAAGGCATGGTCAAAAATAATAGAATAAAGTATGGATGCAAGTGCATGTGCAATTCCCATATCCACCTCCACTCAAAGTACACTTTTTCACCCTCTCTCGCACTCAAAGTGAGCTTATGAGGTGCAATTGCACCTCAAAAGTGCACCAAGGTGCAAATAGAATTCCAATCTCCACTTCTCCACTCCTCCACTTCTCCATCTCCACTCCATGTGCATTCCCCACCTCCATCTCCACCATATAAAGGCACTAAGCCTTGTTTCCCCCTCATAAACAAATAAGGAAAGTTCAAAAAGAGATGGAAGCCATTAAATATAATCTTGGAGCTGGTATGTCACATTTAAGCTTGAAAACTTCCCCTTGAGCCCTAGTTTTCAAGATCTTGTTTTCCCCATATCTCCTCACCCCCATGCCTCGTTTTCCACCAAAATTGGACTAGAAATTCCTCATGATGGTTCATTGAAGGAAATAAATTAATAAAATCATATAATAAATTCCTCCAAGTGATATTTGAGACTAATTTTTCCAGCCACCATTGCCTCCATACACCAAGAAAACTCAAAATTTGAAACAAAGATTGCACTCGATTCACACGAGGGAATAATTTTAATATTTGAGAACTCACTACATTCCTCAAGCCCATCATTTGAGATATAACACATGATATGAGGTGAGAATAATCCCATGATACAAGCCATACCTTCACTCAACTCCAAAACCCTTGCAAAACCCCATGCCCATGAAAATTTGATTCAACCCATTCTCCAAAACCCCACCCGAGAACCTCCTCAAATTTGGAACATTTATTCCTCTCCCAAAGAGATTCAAAACAAACGTAAGAGAATCCCAAATGGATAAAAATTTCTCCTAAAATGATCTATTGAAATTTTTCCCTATTTCTCATTTTCAATATTTTGCAAGCTTTTCTCATAGCCAAAACATGTTTTTGAAATTCCCGTTAATTCTGATGAGATAATCTCACCAAATTACAAGATAATATTATTCTTGGGAATAAATTTCCAATCAATTGATTTGCATCTAATTTGGATTTTATTTTCTCTAGTTTTTCCTGAAATACCAAATTAGCTGCCCGTAACACTGAAATACACTCAAATTTGTAAATTTTCGGAAATGGTTGTGGAATCCATTTTTCACTTAGACCTTAAAATTCCCATAAATTTATAAGGCTATTGGAATCATAAAAATTACAATGAATTTCCATTACTCTAGATACAAGATTGTTTCATTTTTGGTGCCCGATTACCCGAGTATTAGAAATGACAGAGTGTTTGGAAACCTGAGTCAACGTACATGGGAGGATTATTGATCACAAAAGATAAAATTGAATTGTTTTAAGGGTTTCACAATGGGAACCATGGTTGTGAGAATTTTTATGTTTTCGCTAGGGATTCTCAAGAAGCTCTAAACACTTTCATGGCTTTGAGTTTGAGGTGTGTGTGGTACAAGTGTATTCTTCATGATGATCGTAAGAGGAGTGTTTTATCATATGGAAGAAAGTATATCATGTTCATATGTTTATCCTACCAATTCTCACATAAGTGAAGAAGTTAAATGAGAGATTTCAAGATGTAAAAAGGTGACCATTCTAGAAAAGGCATGAAACATCATTTAAGGTCTAAGAAGAGATGCGTTCCCAATAAGATAAGTAGTCACGAAATATCTTGTCCAGGATGTGGAATTCATCTCCACTATGAAGGAAGAGTGAGACTTCATTATTCAATACATATATTCTCTCTCTTATTCTCTCTTTCTCTCTCTATAATTCTATTTCTTTGTTGAGGATTGTAATTTAAGTTGAAAAGTTACATGGGAATGAAAAGAGCCACTGAATTTGGCTATAAATTGTAATGCTCTCTCCATTCCAAAGAGATCATTTTCCCCTCTCTAGCAATTTGTATTCTTCTATTCCCTTGCATTGTAATTTTACTCCATTCTCATCTTGTCACTTAGTGTGCACATGCCGTAATTTGTAATAAGTGGAAGGACTTTGTGTCTTATTTGTGGAATGAATAAAACTTGATAAAGCTTTGTATTTTCTTGTAATTATCCATTTCATTATCTTGTGATGTTGTGTTGTGTTTTCTGTTTCCTCTAATTGAACTGGACATAATATGAGTTATTGGTTAATGGAATATGTGTAGTACCCACATTTTACACACACAATGTCAATAGTAAAATACCAGGATATATATTTTTTGACTTACATTACTCACTACACACAACACAACAAGGGTTCCGAGTATAGAAACTCGACTCACATAAGACAATCACATAAATCATCGACTCACATAGACACATGAAAACGACATAGGCATGTCGATGCCACACTTTTCCCAACGAACGAATACTGGCAATGACCCAACCACAAGAAAATGACTTCAGGAACGAAAAATCCCACAACACATCATTTCTTTAATTACATTTTAGTTACGATTAACATTCTAAGAACATTATTGTGCAAGGATAGTTTTCTCCTTTTTCCATCTACAAGATCTTAAGTTCATTCCACTTTTAATTTACAGTTCGACCAATTTAGGTTGGCTTCCTTTATGCATCATGGGAATTTCCATAACTTACTTGCTTATTTGGCACAAATCAAATCACATATACAATACTTAATTATCTTGTTCTTATGTTAAGAATATGCTTCTCAAATGTTTATTTAATGTTTAGAATTTAACCTTGCTACACAAGTGAACCTAACGTGATGTCAAGATGAAATCTTGGGATTAGGGAAGACATAGATTTGAAATAGATTTTTCCCCAAGAACATCCATCGATCACGGAATAGTTATTTCGCTACCATCATTATTATAGCTCAATAATTTGTTGAATTCCAAATTTGATTTTTTATATGTATATCTTTTGTTTTCTCGACGTTTTGTCACACCAAGGTAATTTATATTCTTTGCAACACATGAAAAAGTTTAATTAAGTTATAAGGACTCCAAAATTGACCTTAATCCTAATCTCCAATCTCGTGTGCAACATTATATGATATGCTCTTACATCACACTAAGGTCTCGTTCTTAGCATCATCTCAAAACAAAAGAGTTACGAAAGCACCTGTCTGACATCTTAAGGAAGTACATGGCTAGGAGCATTATAAACTACACATGAATGCAAGTGATATGTGTTCACGAAGATCCCATATCCTAGCATTTCATGATTCCGCATAAGAAATATTGCAAGATTACACTTTCTAAGGTTCTCTAGAATCGACATCTTTCAACTCAATTTTGCATGCAAGGAGTTAAATTATAGTTTTCTACCCACAAGTTAACATACAAAATCCACTAGGGTTTAGTTTAATTCCAATATGCACCTAATGATCTACGCCTCAACTATATATGATTTTAAGGCAAGCGGACATATCTATACTAAACCACCTTCAAGAAGATACCAAGATGTTATTTTGATAGAAACCAAGGTAACACCGTTTAGTCATTCCTTCGAACAAGGACTCAAAAGGTGACTTACATAGCGGTCTTCGCCACTCAACCTAGTGTCGACCTGAAGAGAGGGCATTCTTCTCGCGATTACCAAAACTAGAAGGAAACCGCATACTTTGGATAAAGTTGGACCATGACATTCCTAAAATATGGGTTCACGACCATGTCGCTAAACATATTGACTATGACGGTAACTCCAACTAGGGGTTTTATTTACCTAACCTAGGAGGTCTCATCGAGTGCAAAGTTTAAGGTCGTTCTACGGTTTTAAATTTCTTATATGGTAAAAAGGGTCACACATGCAGGAAATTATGCACGAATATTTTATTAAGGTTGAGTGTTCCCATTAAAACTCTTTATTATGTTTGCAAGGTAAGAAGATAACCCAGTGATTAATTTAATCGTTTATTGAATACTGAGAAAGTACTACAATATATTAACTTCAATTTCAATTTACTATGTATAAATCAAACCCTTTTTGCCATACACAACTAAGAATCAAATTGACCAGGTGATTAGATGCACATTTCCTAAGTTATCCCTAAAACTAGCATCTCATGCATATTAACAAATTTCAATTATAACTTTTTGTAACAAGAGACTACATTAGACAGTTATTCATTTTACAATGACCTATAAAAATTACAATAATAATAATTAAATTACACATCACCTTTTTCGTCGTCATTCTTCCATCCTGCAAAACCCACGTGAGCATGATATCAGCGATAAATTACTGGCATGGCATCCACCCTAATCAAACATAATTATCATTTTTCAGTTTCCCATTTACATCTGACAATAATTACAATTTGCAATCGAAATAAAAAGGTCTAGAAACATGTATTCATTACATTTCATTTTTCTTCATTTTGTAACCCAAGAGAGAGAAAGAGAAGGGAAGAGAGAGAAAACACCATTTTGTCAAAAGTTCTATTTCACACAACAGATACACTAAAGGGTTTTAAACAGTTATTTTCATGTGTTAAAAGTTTCCAGGGTGGTTTGGCAACCCTACGAGGGTCTGCAACTTTCTATTTTTATATTTTCTTACTAACTACAAAAATGTACAAAACGTGCTCGGAGGCTAAGAAACCACTTCCAAAAGTTATCTTCCGATGAGAATGCCCTCCACGATCAACTTTCTACGTGTCCCCAGATATACCAAGAGTTCATAGCAACTGATGGAATTGAAAAAGAGTGAACGGTTTGCGTTTGGCGGTTAGTTCTCCGGGCCCTTGGTTGTAGTTCACCCAGTTGTAAAATGACAAAAGTTAGCTCAAGGGCCCAGAAAACTACGTCCATAACTGACATTCGATGGAGAAGCATGCAACGAGACATCTCCTACTAGTTCCCCTATATAAGGAGAATTCATCAGAGTCGACGGGACTGAGAACTAGTAAACCATTTTCAAACGGCGACAAGTTTTCTGGAGCGACAAGATGAAATTGGTCCAGTTTGACCTCGTCAAACTGCTGACCGAGGCCTATAAAATGGCTTCGCCAAACTATCCCAAAAAGTGCTCTTTCCTATACTGAATGTTCCATGCATTTGTCTAGTATAAACGCTAGAGGTTTGCGAAGACGGAACATGATTTCTCTTTCCGGGTTTCAAATGGTGGTCCAAAACAAAAGCCAACTTTCTAGTTTTAACAACTCTCTACTGTTGTAAACCAATGTAACAGGGCTCCTATAAGAGCATCAAAAGGATGTCATATGATCGTTTCGGGTCAAACCAAAAATCAAGGTGACTCCTCGTATACCAAGGTACACGAATGAAACTTCACATCTCGTTTCCAGAGTTGCGAAGGGTACTTAGTGAGTCTTCGAAAAATGCAAAATTTAACTATTTTAAGCAGGAAGAAGGTCAACTTAATCAATGGGGAGTCAAATTCGTCTGGTCGATAAAACGATATTGGAGCAATCAAGAAGGGTAAGAGTTTTCTAGATCATCTCGACGTGAGGGTGATAGTTCATGGTTTAAAGTAGGCGAGTTATAATGACTTCGTGAGTTACGACATGATAATTTATTATTTTGCAACGAGTTCAAGGAACATTTAACAATATTAAAAATCCCATAATTTTAAAATTCTATTTAGTTGCAAAAGAGAACTAAAACATGAGAATTATGAGAGGTAAGGGAAGAAGAACCATGCCGGAGAACGAAGTTGGTTGAAGCCATAGGCTTCGGTTCAGCATCTTGCTTGGGCACTTCGCCAACCAGTTCACGAGCATCCTCAGCTCCACCACGTCACACCAATTTCCCGATCACTTGATTTTTTCCAACAGAATACGGTGCCCATCATGTTCTGGCAATTTCCTAGGGCCTACACAAGGCTCCATTCTTGCACACGGGCTGAGAGAATGTAGGCAACGGACAGAGGCTCTACACCTGCGAGTGTAGTTGCTTGAAAGTTTCTAAAGCCTTTTGGACAAATCCATTAAGTGCATATCCAGACTTGTTCACACGGAAGCCGGTTCTTGTAACTGTGCATAAAGGAAAACAAAAAAGGACACACCCAACCAAAATGGGTGTGCTTTAGCTTTCATTTAGCGAGAGAAAAAGCAAAATGATTCTGGTATATTTCTTCTCTCTTTGGTCACTAAGCAACACAAATGGTCATCTTGCAAAATAATATCTATGCCTTTTGGGTTTGTGAATTTAACAAGACAGAAGCACTGAATTGAAGATGTCACAAGTTCTGCATATTAGTGTGCACTTATAATCCAATGTTGACAAGGATAACAACAACACCTGACTGATTCTGATACAACAGACTACCAACGTCCATGGCACCTTGTTCATAAGACACTTAAATATCCACAGCTATAAAACTCATTTTGTGTAGATCCTGTAATAGCATTTGTTCTCAACATCGGCCATAACAACGTTGAGCCATGCGCCATTCTTGGCCTCCACTTCGGCCACAGTATTTGTTAGAGAAGCACAAAGCCTGCACTTGGGCGAGTAGAACTCTAACAGAGTCGCCTCTTTCTTGGTAGTCAGTGCCAATGCCAAAGCTCACTGTTCGCCTCTCCCTACTCACCTGGAGATAAAGATAGAGATGGTACTACTTTTAATTTTAGTTTATTCCAGGTATTCAGATCACCGCTGCTACCTAAATGGGTGAGGACCTTTCCTACATTGGCGAGAGATTGGAATAACCAGGGCGTGCCCACTCTGCATCCCTCTGTCTTGTTATCTCCATTGCATTCCCACGGCCATTTCATACGCGTGGAATTATGATTACCGTCCATCACGTTGCAGCTCCAATGACAGAACACTGTTTATGGTGAGTCGATGTGTGGTTTATCTTGTTCTGTACACCTCTCTGGCCCTTTCCTTGTTCTCTACGCCTGCTAATGTGACGTCCTGTCAATTACTGTATTTTCTTGTCCTCCAAGAAAGTCTAAGATGTTGAACCCATAAACAATTCCCAATATTCAATACTATTTCTTCACACACCCATTGTGGAAGGATTGAAGGGACGCGAGAGAGGTCTCTCATGGCTTATGGTGTTGCAGCAATAGGGCTAATGTCAACCTTACAAAGAAATATAACCAGGGTGGAAATGAGTTATATTTGAGGCTTTTACGCTTTCATCAATTCAGGATTGAAACGATTTCAGATAGTCTTCCTTCCATTTCAATACCCCTTCAGTGTTTTACTTGGATGCAATCATGAGCATTTTGTTCCATTTATTACCATTATCTTAAACGAATCCCCCCACAAAACCCATGCCACGCCAAACAGTTTTCTTCCCCCAATGCATGGGCTAAAACCAAGGTGTGAATAAAATATTGAAGGCAGCAGGTCAGAGTTAATTAGAAGACAACTAGAATGGAAGAACAAGGACAAAAGGCGGCTAAAAGTGAGAGCTACATCTGACGTAGTAATAAATACTTTATTATTTTATTTTAAAATTTTGTGGGGCACTACAATATGTGTTACTTTCATTAACATAACTCCCTCTCCCTCTTTTCCCATTTTTTCTCTCATGATTTTCTCCTCCTTCACCTTATACATTACTCCCTCTCTCTCTCATGCATTTTCAATTACAACAAGGGTGTTTATGAACTTTCATCGGTATTTGACCACCCCAAAGAGTTATAAATAGTGTAAATAATATAGATTTCAATAAATGGGATCCACCCCATCTTGAAGTAGAGGGATTCAATCCCACGAGCATTGACGAAGCCCATATTTTGTCCTTGAAAAATATTTCACAAATTTTTTTAGCACCCACAATGGGGCATATTTTTATATCGTGCACCCTATAATGATCCAAAAATTTCAAAAAAACAAATATCCAAAAATCTATTAAAATTAAAAATATAAGAACGAAAAATATGAGATTCATCGCATGAATACCTACCGCTGATTTCCATGAGAAACCATTCGTATTCCAAAGTGACTTTTCATATACCTCGATGTCAACTTTCCTATTCCTCATTGAAAAATCCTTTACAAGATGGAAGATAAAAGACTCACTAGTGGTGATCAAGAAAGCGGAATTGTAGCCTTTCATAATCCTATGTCCGAATTGTAAGAACAATTGTACTTCGTGCTTACTCCCATATGAATTCTAAGACAAGATCATGAGAATCCATTTAAATATCCTTTTGTTATTCCTAGTGCATCCCCCATCTCTCCACCACCACTAAACACTCTTCTCCAGATATGGTTGCACCAATACCTCGGGATAAAAACTAGTCCACTAGCATTGGCTCCTCTTCACGAATTTCCCAAAGGATCAAGAAAGAACTTTCCCAAGTTCTACAGAGATGGAAAGTAACATCCAAATGAGAATATTATATCTTTTATCACATCTTATAGTGTTCTTAGATTAGGACATGATGATTTCATTGTTCAACTATTCGTGGAGTCATTATAATATGTTGCTGCAGAATGGTTCTATTGTTTTCCGCCTCATTTAATCACTGATTGGGAAGATATGAAATCTATGTTTGAAGCACAGTTCAAGTTAGTAGAATATTCTCATGTCCTTCTTACTCAATTTACTAAAATGAAGAAAGAAACATAAGATCCCATGAGAGAATTTGTGGCCAAATTCAACAAGTTGATTAACAAGATTCCTACTAGCACTCATCTTACTGTAGATAACCAAAAGAGTTTCTTCGTAAATGCTTAGTTACTAGAATTTGGGTTCATACTGTGGAGAGATCAACCAAACACTTTGGAAAATGCTTAAGAAATTTCTATTGAGGTGGAATATAATATTATCATGTCACAAAAGATCAATAACCATTCAATGAAAAATAAAGTCCAGAGTTCCTAGTATGAAGGCACAAATTCATGCTACGAAGTTGGTTAATGAGATGGATATAATGAAGAATAAAATGGCTCAGCATGTTCCATAAAGAAACTAGAACCAAAAGAAAATTGTTGGAAAATTCCAAAGCATTTCCTTGGAAGCACCACCCGTAAATGCATCACGTGAAACAAAAAAAGATGAAGAAGATGAAATTGTTGAAGAAGAACTGCAAAAGAAGAAAAATACAAATATGTAAACATTGGGTATTTTGAATACTCATTTGATGAAGATCCCAAGGAGTCCATGGATGATATGAATAAATACTCTTGTATAATGTTCACTCGCTCACAAGAAAAAAAAGGCCTCTTCCGATACTACCCTAGTGAAGCACCTATATCCTCCAAAGGTGACTCTATAGAAAATGACAACAAAAAAGGATATCCATTTCTCATTTCCACGGAATCAACCAAGAAGAATCTTGAGACCACCTCAGCCAAGGTCACATCTACTTCTTCAAGTAAGTCTCCTTCTTCTCCCTTAATCAAATCAACTGCTACTTATGTTCCTTCGCTTCTAAGGATATAATTGTTGCTCCCGTTAAGGATGCCATTATTCTTGATGTGTCTAAATCCTCATCCTTTGAAATCATTGACCATATGAAGAAGTCCAAATTTCAAATTTCCGTCCGAGTATATGAGAACTCATCCCAAGAAATTTGATAAACTTATCCAATTTATCAAAGGAATTAATTTAAAGTGTAGTCCCATACACATCATTACCAAATAACCACTTCCTACTCTTGGTACCATTCCTCCTCGAAACTTCTTGCTTTGACGTATTCTACTTACAAGAAATTAGAACATTTCTACCTCTCTTTATCAATCATTGGGTATAAAATGAGTTCTTGTATCATTGAACTGGTGCCTCGACAACATTGTGCCCAAAAAAGTTGCCAAGGCCCTTGGTCTCACTCTCACCCCTATTGTTGGTCGGTGTTACTCTTTAGAGACCAAAGAAGTACCTCTCATTGACCGGATAAAAGATTCTCAAGTAGCATTTATATATTTTGGGACAATAAAATCAAGATGAATATACTCATGGAAGACATTCCAACTTCATATGGAATTTTGTTGAGCCGTTTTCTGTGACTATGTTGGTAGAGATATATAGATGGATAGGTCTTATGCCACCATACTAGTCAATGGTAAAATGAAGAAGATCCTCCCTATAATTAATATGAGATATATCATGTAAAAGGAAGATGATTCGAGGGAGATATTTTGTACCAAGATTCAAGATAGGAAAACTATTTCATAGTTTTGGAGGCGGATGTTGAGCTACCCATATTGATGGATGATTATCCAAATTTGATCAACCCATTTGAGAAACTTCAATATGATTTGATGGACCCAAAATTTGAAATTGTGCACTTCCTATCAATATACATACAAATTCCCTACTTGGTGAGAAGGATGATCATGGATATCTTGACTTGTCATAGATCAAACCTGAGATGATAAGCAATACATATCATGGAGAAAAAGTAATTTCTATTGACTTCTTGGCATATGATCCCCAAGTTTCCAATCATATTCTCAACATCCAACATGAAAACTTACCTCACGAGTATGATTGTGAATATGAAGCTTTCTCTTTTCGTTTGGAGAAGAGGACATTCTCAATGATGAATGTATAGATAAGAATGTCCTTTAGTCTCTTAAGGGTGATTCCACTCGGGAAGAAGGTATCTCCATTATGGATATGAATACTATAGCTCAAGATGATCAATAGAAGGAAAGAAATGGTCTTGATATTTCAGTCCCATTTTTTCTCATTCTCCTTTCAAGAGGATGAACCATGGTGCAAGTTATAACATAGTGATCACCAAGTCGAGAATGAGCTACTATGTGTGAAAGAGGAAAGTTTGGAGCAGCAAGTAAACATATAAAGTCAAGAATCCTATGATGGTGTCAAAAATCGAAATCTCTAACAAGAACTAGTTCATGGAAACAATGGTCATAAAGAACATGAAAAGAAAAGAACAAATGACCATTAGAGAGCACAAGACTAGTTGTGGACATGATGAACCAAGCATGATAAATAATAAATCTGGTAGTAATAGTAAAGGGAAAAATGGGAAATCAAAATTAGGAATAAATATAAAAATGGGATGGAAAATGGAAATTAAATTTCAATCTAACAAAAACAATGGACTATCTGGATAGATTTTCACTTGTCAGAAGAGCCATAAAGTATTTCTAAAGAAGAAACATGCCACTTCATCCTTCTCGCATATGGAGTTCCTTGTAGTAGACGGATTTCCTAAGAAGTTGAGGAAGGGGTCTTACTTCATTGAAACAATGAACAAATTTATAGAGTAATTCCATTTGGTGTTACCTGTATCTTGGGTAATATTTGGAGAAGTACAAACAATAAAAGTGGGTTGTCACTTGTATGTACTATAGGTGATTCAGTTTATTTTGTTTCACCTTTCCTTGTGTTTTTTTATATTTCATTTGTGTGGTGTGTTTCCTTTCATGTTGTGTGTTCTTTCCTTTTCATTATGCATCACTACTGAGACTTTATTGCCCAATGGATAAGGAACTATTCTACTAAAGCCTAAATTGAGATCTTAGAGTTCTTTCTTTCCTTGTTTTCATTTCATGTAAAACCAAGTCAAGTCCCAAAGTATGAGCCAAATTTTGGTATATAAAATTTCACTACATTTTATTTGACAACCCCATCAAAACATTTTCCCCTTTTTGGTCAAACAAGTCAAAATAGTCAAATTTGTCAAAATTGCTCGGTTTCAAAGATCAACTTATGGGAAGGGTTATGTGAGCCTCAAAGTGTTTTAGAAGTCATGGTTACATTAAATGGAAAGGTATCAGAGTTATATCCATAATGGTATGATTTATAAATAATTCTAAGAGATTTTGCATAGTATTGGGAAAGATTTCTCCCTAGGTGATTTTTGGGAATAAGGAGTGTGCATGCTTCCTTGGAGACTCAAATTCAATAAAAGGTTTCATGAATCCCTTGTGGTGTTGGGAGATCATATCCCATGCATCATAAATCTTATGGAGCCTAATTCATGGTGGAATGGGTAAGAAAACGTTTTGGGAGCATACCAAGCGGAAACCTTTTTGACAATGGTGTAAGGTGGCCCTTTTTTACATGAATTTTGCACGGAAGATTTTGGGCACCTTGAGTAGGGTTGGAAGCCTAATAAAATCTCAAGTGATATTATATTAAATGATTTTGCTAACTCATAAGTTGATTTGGCTCGTGTTTGTTGAAAACTCTTCTTGTAACTCGACTCACCTGCACCGCCTTAGGAAATAAGAAAGGTACAAGTAATTTTTTTGAAGAACTCATTTTCAAGATTCCTAAATAGGATAATTCTATTAATTGGATAGTTTCCTTGAAATTTGATTTATTATATGTCCAAAATTAATCAAGGATGGACTTCAAGGCGAAGAAAGTATTATGAGGTACAAAACAAAGGTGTAAACCATGCTCCAACCTCCACTTTGGCACACTTGCGCACTTTTGGTGTCCCTTTGCAAAATTGGTGCACTTTTGAGGTGTAACTTCACCTTATAAGTGCACCATATTTTGATTTGTGGGAATTTCATAAGCTAAAAACATAAGAATGGACAAAAAGTGCATGTGATGGCTTAGTATGACTTGGTGGTGGGACCCATTTTTCCCTCCAAGTGGAGATTTGAACCTCCATTGCACCAAACACATTTATGAGGTACAATTCCCCCACATAATGCACTCTCACCTGATTCATGGGGATTTTTTCATGGTGGAAGACAAATCATGGTAAAAAAACAATAAAATAAAGCATGGGTGCAAGGTTTTGCAAACCCCTCTCCATCTACACTCCAAGTATAGTTTTTCACCCTTCTTACACCCAAAGTGAACTTATGAGGTGAAATTTCACCTCAAAAGTTCACCAAGGTGCAAATAGATTTCCAATCTCCACTCCTTAAATTCTCCATTTCCACTCCTCAACTTCTCCATCTCCACTCCATGCACTTTCCCCATCTCCATCTCCACCATATAAAGGCACTAAGTATTTTTCCCCATCATAAAAAACATAAGGAAAGTTAAAAAAGAGGTGGAAGTGATTAAAGATCATCTTGAAGCTGGTTTTTCATATTTAAGCTTTAAAACTTTACCTTGTGCCTTAGTTTTCAAGCTCTTGTTTTCCCCATAACTCCTCATCCCCACACCCGCTTGCCAAAAAATTTGAACCAGAAATTCCTTGTGATGGTTCCTTGAAGGAGATAAATTAAGAAATTAATATAATAAAATCCTCCAAGATATATTGGAGACTTATTTTTCTGCCACCATTGCCTTCATACACTAAGAAAACTCAAAATTTGAAATAGAGATCGCACCCGATTCACATGAGGTAATCATTTCAAACTTTGAGAAATCACTACATTCCATGAGCCCATAATGTGAGCTATCACACATGACTTGAGGTGATAATAATCCCATGATACGAGCCATATCTTCATTCAGCTCCAAAACCTTGCAAAACTCCATGCCGATGAAAATTTGATTCAATCCATTCTCCAAAACCCTCGTGAGAACCTCCTCAAATTTGGTGCATTCATTACTCTCCCAAAGAGATTAAAAATGAGCCCAAAATCATCCCAAATGGATAATAATTTCTCCCAGAATGATTGATTTTAATTTTGCCCTCTTTCCCATTTTCACTATTTTACAAGCTTTTCTCACAACCAAAACTTGTTTTTGAAATTCTCGTTGATTCCAACAAGAGAATCTCAAAAAAATTGGAGCATTTATTTATCTTGGGAAAAAAATTCCAATGAATCAATTCACTTCCAATTTAGATTTGATTTTATCTTCTTTCTCCCCGAAATACGAAATCAGCTTCCCGTAACACTAAAATACACTCAAATTTGTGGATTTTTGGAAACGGTTGTGGAATCCATTTTTGATTGTACCATAACATTATAATAAATTTATAAGGCTAGTGGGATCATAAAAATGCATAATGAAGGTCCAATACTATAGATACGAGCTCATTTCATTTTTGGTGCCTGAGTACTTGGGCATTATAAATAACAAAGAGTTTGGTAACCTAAGTCAACGTACTTGAAGGATTGTTAATCAAAAACATACAATTGAATTATTTCAAGGGTTTCAAAATGGAAACTATAGTTATGAGAATTGCTATGTTTGTGCTAGGGATTCTCAAGAAGTTCCAAACACTTTCATGGTTGTCGAGTTCGAGGTGTGTGTGGTACAAGTACATTCTTTATGATGATCGTAAGAGGAGTGTTTTCTCATATGGAAGAAAGAATACATATGAAGGAATGAACTTGTATTCTCATATGGAGTTTTTATTTCAAGATATAACAAAAGGTGACCATTCCAAATAAGGAATGAAGCATTATTTCTAGGTCTAATAAGAGATGTGTTCCAATCAGATAAAAAATCAAGGAAGATCATGTTCAGATGTAAAATTCATCTCCACCATGAAGGAAGATTGAGAATTCATTCGGCAATACCTATATTCTCTCTCTTATTCTCTCTTTCTCTCTAAAATTCCATTTCTTCATTGAGGATTTCACTTTAAGTTTAAAAGTCACACGAGAACTCTAAGAGCCACCGAATTCGCTATAAATTATAATGCTCTCTCCATTCCAAAGATATCAATTTTTTTCCCTCTCTAAAGCAAGTTGTATTATTATATTCGCTTGCATTGTAATTTTCCTCCATTCTCATCTCGTCACTCAAATTTGTGAGCACATGTCATTTGTAAGAAGTGGAAGGACTTTGTGTCTTCTTTTTAGAATGAATGAAACTTGATAAAGCTTTTTATTTGACTTATAATTATTCATTTATTTATCTTTTGATGTTGTGTTTTGCTTTTCTGTTTCCTCCAATTGAATTGGACATACTCTAAGTTATTGGTTGATGGAATATGTGTTACTACCATTAACATAACTCCCTCTCCTCTTTTCCCATTGTTTCTCTCATAGTTTTCTCCTCCTCCACCTTATACATTTCTCCCTCTCTCTCATGCAATTACAATTACAAAAAGGGTGTTTCTACACTTTCATCGGTCTTTGACCACCCCAAAGAGTTAGAAATAGTGTAAATAATCCATATTTCAATAAATGGGAGCTGCCCCATCTTGAAACAAAGGGATTCAATCCTCGTGAGCATTGATGAAGCCCATATTTTGTCCTTGAAAAATAATTTTTCCAACAACTTTTGGTGTCCACCGTGGGCATATTTTGCTGTCCCGCACCCTACAATGATCCAAAAATCCTAAAAATAAAATATCCCAAAATCCATAAAAATTAAATAAAAGTACGAAAATAAAAATACGAGATTCATCACTTGAATACCCACTATTGATTTATGTGAGAAACCCTTTGTATTCCATATTGAATTTTCATATTCATGATCACAAATTTCCTATTCCTCATTGAAAAATAATTTACAAGTTGATAGATAGAGGACTCACTAGTGGTTACCAAGCAAGTAGAATTGTAGTCTTTCATAATTATGTGATTAAATTGCAAGAACACTCACTAGTGGTAACCAAACAAGTGGCATTGTAATCTTTCATACATAACCCCATGTTTGAATTGAAAGAAAAATATGATTTGGTGATTTCTCACATAGAGATTCTAAGGAAAACTTCGAGAATCCATTTGAATATCATTTTGTTAGTCCTAGTGCATCCCCATCTCTCCACCGTCACCGAACACTCTTCCTCTAAAATGATTGCGCGCAAGATTTTTGGGTACATAACACTTGTCCATTAACATTAGTTCCTCAACTTCATGCATTCTACAGATGATCAAGAAAGAATTTTCCCAAATTATATGGAGATGGAATATAATGTCTATATGATCACATTACATCTTTTATCACAGCTAATGACATTCCTGGAGTAGGACATGAAGATGTTGCTATTCAACTATTCATGGAGTCATTACAAGATGCTACTACAGAATGGTTCTACTATTTTCTACCTTTTTCAATCATTGATTGGGAATTTATGAAAGCTATGTTTGAAGCACAACTCAAGTAAACAAATAATCCTCATGTATTTCTCACTCAATTGACTCAAATGAAGAAAGAACTGTAGGATCCCACGAGATAATTTTTGGCCAAATTCAACAAGTTGATTGACAAGATTCCTATTGGTTCTTGTCCCACTACAGATAAAAAAGAGTTTTTTCATAATTGATTAGTTTCCAGAGGTTGGGTTCATACTATGGAGATCTTAACAAAACACTTTAGATAATGCTCAAGAAATCGTTATTGAGGTGGAAGATGATCTTATCATGTCAGGGAATATCAAGAACCATTAAATGAAAATAAAGTCCATAGTTCCTTATATGAAGGTACTAATTCATTGCTAGATAAGGTGGTCAATGAGCTGGATATAATAAAGAATAAAATGACTTAGCTTGTTCCATATAAAAACTATAACCGAAATCAAATTGTTGAACACCCCAAAGGCATGCCTTGGAAGCTCCACCGTAAATGCAACACATGAAGCAAAAAAATGAAGAAGATGAAATTATCAAGAAGAACATGCAGAAGAAGAATAATCAATATGCAAACATTGGGTATTTTGAATAATAATTTAATGAAGATACCAAGGAGTCCATGTATGATATGAATAACTTCTCTTATGAAGTGTTCACTCGCTCAGAAGATCACAAAGAGGCCTCTTACGTGCTACCCAAGTGAAGCACCCTCCAAAGGAGACTCTACGAAAACAATAACAAAAAGATGATCACCATGACTCACTTCCATGGAATCAACCAAGAAGAAGATGAAGACTACATCATCTAAGGTCACAAATATGTCTTTGGGAAAGTATCCTTCTTCTTCTTTGATCAAATCGATTGTTATTTCTATTCCTTATGCTTCTAAGG